>VYZS01092353.1:29247-48860 GCA_013400695.1 Neodrepanis coruscans | reverse complement strand
TGAGACATCTGCCAAAGCAGACCCCCAGGCGTGAAAGTACCTGGACCTTTTAACATAGTAGTTGACACAGTGTATGTGAAGATAATCTCCTATTCAATTAACAGTGCACTCATCAAATCCTCTATGTTTATTTTTACAGGTTCTGAGCCTAAAAAACATTGCTATGAAGCAAAACCAAAATTTTAGATTTAGTCCATTATCACCAGCACCGCTCATTATCTGTCTTGTACTGACAATGGCATTTGCCAGAAAATCTCCACAAGATCATAAACAGTAGGCAGTATCCTGTGATGGAAGAAATTTCCAGACAGCAGAGACAGTTTGAGATTATAATCAAGCTATTTCAAATAGTCTAGTTAATGTATTTAAGGAACTGATTGTCACTTCAGCTAAAAGTGCTTCCTCCTTTGTCTTGCATCATATTTGACTGTGATCATAACTGTCTTCTCTTTGAAGCAAACCCACTGCTGAATGATTTAAGTTCAGTGATTTAAGTTTACCCATGCTACTTCACATTGTGTTGCTCCTGGTGCTAGTAGAAGTCAGTTATTGTATTTCAATCAAAATGTTTTAAAAATACTGTAAACGAATTAATGTGGCAGCTGAACAAACTTTTGCTGTTTTTTGAAGTTCTTATGCATGAAACAAATGCCTGCAGATGTTTAAATCAATGGCGTTACTTAGGGTAAGCACCAGTAATTTATCTTGATAAAACGTAAACAGATATATTTATTGCTGTTAGAAACTTGTCAAACAAACTCTTGGTAATTTTTCATTGTCAATAACTTTGCCATTATTCTTTCTAACAGTTCTGCAGAAAGGGCTTAAAGAGAACTTCGCTGATGCTCAAGTCTCTGTTGTAGATTGTCCTGATCTGACTCAGGAGCCCTTCAATTTTCCTGCTAAAGGTAACCTAGCATTCCTGTCTTCCACTAAGATTTCTCCAGTTCTTTCTACCTTATTCTGCTTGGTTTTGCTGATCTTGTAAAGATGTTGGGAGAGTTTAAATTGGTTTTCATGTAACAAATAGACATGAGAGGAGAGCTAAATTTTACCTTTGGATTTGCTTCCTAGTTGATGTATGAATGAGAACAAGTCATTACTAAGTACTTGTCATAATTTTTTTTCTTGAATTGTCATTGCAATACTCTTTTAATTCATAAGCTTTAGGTAGTGTACTGAAAAGGTTTTTAAATTGTTATCTTCCAGATGGAGAAATTTTTTACATCCATGGCAATCACTGTCTGAACCTAAGGAGTCATGCTTCCATCAGTTTTTAAATTCCTGCCATTCATGTGTGTCAGTGAAGGGAAACTGTCGTATTCTGAGTGGGATTCATCTTCTTTGACATTAGGTGTTTGGAAGATAGACATGTCATCTGTGCTACTCAGATGAGTTGCGTCTGGCATCAGTGTAGTGAAAGAAACACCTCCAAAAGGGGATTCATCCCTTCTTAAAATACATGTTCAAATAAGTGGGATGAGTTGTCCTGAGGCTTGGGATAGCTTTCAGCTTTGCTAAAATTTTGCAAGGGCAGCCCCAGCAGAGGAATCCACTGTATGGTAAGGGCATCTTACTGGAGAACTGGCAAATAGAAAGTGTTGCCCACTCTAGTAATTTTTTTGTGCTTAGAGAATGTTAATTCTACAACAAGTTGTACGTCATTAAACCCTACTGTGGATCATTCTAGGGCTTGGGCTTCCTTAATAGTTCACCACTTTATCTAAGTATGCTAGGGAAATAGTGTTCTCAAAGGGTTTTAGAAGTTTGAGGCACCAGTTCTTCAGTGGGTTAGACTGCATGCTCATTGAAGATTACTAGGAAGAAATATTTTACCAAGCTAACTGGCTGTATTCTTCCAGGAATCTGCGGAAAGCCTAGGATAGCCGATGTGGGAGGTGTTCCTTATCTGATACCTATTGCACAGAAAGAAAAAGTGAGTTGTTCCTATAGCTGTTGGGTATAATACATTTTTTTTAAAGAAAAACAGTATCTTGTTGAAATACAAACAAAACTAACAACTAAGAGATACTATAAGATTCTACTTAGGGGAAAAAAGTCCTACAAAGGGATTTTTCTGTGTTTTACCAGATCAACTCTGACTTATGTTAAACACAGACTGTCACAAAAACTTACACATTGTCGTGAAAATAGTATATGTGGTTGATGGTTCATCTTGTCCTGCTTTCAGATACAAATTAGTTTTGGAAACATACCATCTGTGAAAGCAGTCATGGAAGGAACTACTAAACAAGGGGCTTGTTTGCATATTGGCTTGCTGCATGCCTGCAATTTCAAATGACAGCCACACTTCTTTGTGAAAACTGGCTGTATTTGAATTTTCAGGCCAACACTGTATTTGCTTTATCCTCCTTTTCCAAGAATATCATACCTCCTTGCTGACACCTCACTCAATCTGTCTCTATGATATTCTTTTCCATTTTTTTTTTATTTTACACAAATAGACATTTCACAAAAGCAATAATTCAGTTTTTGAGTAAAATGGCAGGGGTATATACAGGAAAAACCTACCTCTAAGAAAAGAAATGGACAGCTACCAAATGTTGTGTTCAGAAGCTGTGTTTAGCCTAATTATCCAAAATATTACTATTGGCATTATGAATTAAATGCATCCAGAGATTACAGTAAAAGGAATGACAATTCCAGATCAGAGCACCACACCAAAATAATAGAATCATAGAAAGAGTTGGATTGGAAGGACCCTTAAAGATCACCTAGTTCCAACCCTCCTTTCTATTGGCAGGGATATCACCCACTGTATCAGGCTGCTCAGGGCCCCATCCAGCCTAGCCTTGGACACTTCCAGGGATGGGTAGATTGTTTCTCTTTTTCAGGTTTACGATCTTAATACAGTTGCAAAAGACATAGAACTGCCCGGAGCTTTCATTCTTGGAGCTGGAGCTGTTTCATATAGGATCCTTGGAGTAAATGCTGAGGTCAGTAAATAAGTGTGATGATACTCAATGAATTCATGAGAGTATCATAACAATAGAGCAGTGTCATACTGGATATTTCCCATTTGCAACAAAGTACTTACAAAAACACCCTTCATGCTGCAAGCACATAAAACACATTCGAATGAATTCAGATGAGGCCCATCCACTGAGGTACATACTACTGAGATAATAAAGATTAATTTTTAGCTTGTAATTCTTCAGGAAGCATGTGATTGCTTTGAAGTGTGCAAGAAGCATGATTTTTTTGAAACTGATTGACAAAGACCTGATCAGAGGTTTAAACTCCAAGATTTAGAAATGCTTGCAGAACTTACTGGTAAATACTCCCTCTCTTTTGTCCTCTTGGATGACTTTGTTCTACCATTGTAAATTTTAAAGATGACACATACAAAATGATGAACTACAGTAGAGGACGGAGATGAAAACAACTGCCTATGAAGACTTCGGGTAATTAGAGTTTTTTCAGGCATAAGCCTCTGGTCTTTCCCTCTCCTTTTGATGGATTTATTGGCAGGCAAGATAATCCATCTCAGTATTAAACTTGGGCCTCTGTAATAGTGGTTGTTACTGTACACTGAGAAAGTATTACCTTGAACTCCAATACTTGAGTGCAGACCTCAGTTAGTTTGTTTCTTCTTTCTTTTATTTTTTAACACTAGCATTCACGTTCACATGACATTAAATTTAATTGTCCAGAAAAAGTATATATCTTTTCTGGTTCTTTCAGCTATATATCAGTGCATTTCTCTTACCAGTACAGCCCTCATCCTGAGAGACAGAGCTATGTGATGAAGGAGGCTATTTCTTGGGTTCATGGTCCATAGCTTAAATAGCATTTATGTGAGTTCAGTACATTTGACTGACTCTGACATGTTCTAATTGACTCACTTGACTTAACTGTTACATGTTCTTTTTCTCAGTTTATCCCTATTGTTCAAACTGAGAGTGAAAAAAAGCCTGCTGTAAATGGGAGCTACATTGCTCAGATAAATCCTGCAGATAAAGGGTGCCTGCTTGAGAAGTACAGCAGTAAATATAATGACTGTGAGTTTGGACTGTTGGCCAACCTTTATGCCAGTGAGGGCAAACCTGGTAAGGTGTGTACTTGGATCAAAAGTGACTTTGTTTGTAGAGCTTTGTGACTGAAGGGAAACTCATGATTTAATGTTCTCCTATCAGTTTTCTGTGATAATAGTTAAGTTGCAATTCCATGAGAGAAATATGCAACCATGCAATATGCAATACAAAATATGCAATCAGCAAGGAATTGATACCATTAAATAAGAGGAAGAACTGGTGGAGACAGAAGGGCATTTGAATTTTTGAGGCATAAGTATAGCTTAATAAAACATTTCCATCATCATAAATCATTCCTCCAAATCCAGTTCAAAATAGCAGTGATTTAAGATAATGGTTGTGCAACGTACTTGTGTAAAATTAGATGTGGGCACTTGTCTGGCTTTTTGTAGAAATGCTTTCCCTGAAACAGCCAGCACAAAGAGGTGTTGGCAGAGCACTCAAAAACTGACTACTGCATGGAAACTGACAAGTGTTCTCTGTTACCAAGAGTTTCTTTATAACAGAGTGGAAGCCAGCTGGCAGACAGAAAGGGGTTGCTCCTATCATTGTCTCATGTATGAATAAATCTCTTGCTGCCCAGCACCCTTCACAGGTAAAGCTGGCATTGAACAGAAGTCAGAAAAGAAAGCTGGTCAGGTATTGGGAGGAGAAGCACTTGTAGGGAATTGCATTTTCAAAAAGTAATCATGGGTTATTAGCTTGGGAGAATTTCAGACCAGCTTTCGCAGACCTTTGCAAACTACTGCAGCAGGAGACAGCAGTGACAAATTAACTTTATTTTCCAGGTCATTGAAGTGAAAGCCAATGGAAGAACTGGGGAACTTAATTTTGTGTCCTGTCTGAGACAAACTTTAGAGAAACACTATGGAGAAAAGCCAGTTGGGATGGGTGGTACATTTATCATTCAGAAGGGGAAAGCAAAGATTCACATTATGGTACGTTGTTTTCAGTGCATGTAACTTTGTCCTTCTGAAAACAGAAGTGTAAATCAGGGTGTAACATCTGCACCTTGACTCTGGTTTGTATTTTTAAAGTATGCATAAACTATTATGATAAGCAGTGTATTAAAGCAAGGAGCTGACATTACAAAATAAGTGTTACAAAAACTAGTGATGCTGTTTTACTTGGCCTTAATACCATCATCTTTTGAAACCCTTGGGCAGCTAAAGAGTTGGAGAGCTGTTGTAAAATGAATTGAAATTAAATACATGAACTGAAATTGTATTTGTAAGAAGCATTAGACTTTTTTTTAAAATAACAGAGCTTCTAAAAAGTACCAGGAAAAGGAGAATCCTCACTTCAGTCATTCTTCTACTACCTGTACAATGAAGGAAGCAATATTCTGTTCACTTCTGTTTCTGGCAGAAACACAGTGATGGGCACTGGTGAGATGCCTTTAGTGAAGAAGAAAAATTAACAGAATAGTGGGGAGGGGAAATGGGGAGGAAAGTTGCTAGGGAAGAAGCATCTTGATACCACTGTCCTCCTTTTACTTATAAAGCTTTTGTTTTTGCTGTAGCCTCCAGAATTTTCTGCCTGTCCCCTGAATACTGATGAGGATGTGAATAACTGGCTCAAATTCTTTGAAATGAAGGCTCCACTGATTTGTCAGCCAGTAATAGTTTCCAGAGATCCGGTGAGTCTCTTTTTTAAGTGTAAACTGAGACTTGAAATGAATTTTTTCTTGGGTGTGATTTTCCTCTTAAGAACAGGAGTGTGTATATATTGTGTTACATGCTTCCAGAGGTGATGTAATGAAATAGAAGCTTCTAATTTCTGTGATTTGTTTGAATTGAATCTAGGTCAATCTGTTCTGAAACCCAGTTGTTGTTCATGGTGGATTGAACTTAATGGTTTAGTTCCAATTGCAAGTGTGCAAGTGTTTGCATCCCAAACCCAATAGCACAGTTTACATTCACTGCTGGCCAAACTGGAAGAAGTGTCAAGAGCATGGAAACTGGTTCAGCTGTGTGATTATGTAGTTCACTTTCATAAAAACTCTCTCTGTTAATGCTATGTTAAAATACACTAGGCATGTTTCTTATTGCTGATGTAAATTAAAGTCTGCAAAGCTCCATGCTGGAAAGCTATCTACCATCTTTCACAAACCCTAAATTCAATAGCAAATAATTCAAGATTAATCTGTTTTCAGAAACAACTAAGATGCTTATCATTAAGAAAACTATTTATTTAAAGGTAACCAGGAAATCATAGATGAAAATTACCATCTTCTAAATAACAATGCAGTCATAAGTGATTGCATAAAAACATTTTTCCCAGAGTTAGATGGGACGTACTGTAGGCATAGATGTTCAAGGGTGTTTATTGTGTCGCTGTGTGGCAGCCTTTGGCCTAAGGCTAAATTGTGTGCATCTTCCACGAATAAGCTGATGTGTACTTTGAAAGCAGCCATCAACAGCTGCTCTGTTCAAAACCAATGCAATTTGTGTAGTGGATGCAGCTGGGCTTCTCCCATCTGTATCCACTGTAAGTTCAAGTGCACTTGGCTAAGCCTGTGGTTTTGGAAATGTTTATGAGCCACTACCTAGGGAGCAGTAAAAGATAGCATTGAAATGCCTAGCACTAGTCATCAGTATCTTCTTGTAGCCTAGAAAATTTAGTCACATCCCAGGCTGCATCAAACTAAGCAGGGTCAGGTCAAGGGGGGTGATTGTCTCCCTCATGATCCCATCTGGAGTGCTGTGCATAGCTCTAGAGCCCCAAGAAAGATATGGACCTGTTGGAGCAGGTCCAGAGGAGGACCATGAAAATGATCAGAGGGCTGAAGCACCTTACGTATGAAGACAGGCTGAAAGAACTGGACTTGTTCAGCCTGGAGAACAGAAGGCTCCAGGAAAACCTTATTGTAGCCTTCCAGGAGGCTTTTAGGAAGGATGAAGAGAAACCTTTTAGCAGGGCGTGTGGTGACAGGAGAATGGGCAAGAGTTTTAAATGGAAAGAGAAAGATTTATATTGGACATAAGGAAGAAATTTCTTAGGCTAAGGGTGGAGAGACACTGGAACAGGTTACTCAGAGAAGTTCTGGATTCCCCATCACTGAAAATGTTCAAGGCCAGGTTTGATGGGGCCTTGAGGAATCTGATCTAATGAGTGCCATCCCTGCCCCCATGGAAGTGGGATTAGAATAGATGGTCTATAAAAGGTCCCTTCCAACCCAATCCATTCTATGATTCTGTGATATATAAAACTGGTGGGGGTGGTCTCATGTTAGTTGTTATTTTGTTCTCTGTTCTTCCTATTTTAATTTAATCTGGCTCTCAGAATAGAGGAAGTCCATTTATCACATGGGCCTGTGGCAATTCAGTCCAGAGCAGTTTGGTTTTCAGTGGGGGTTCCTTGGTATGACTGCTTTGTTTAATCCCAATGGAAAGAAAGTTGGGGGGAAAAAGAAAACATCTCAATGAGATTGACAACAAAAGCTGGCAGCTGTCAGGGTTTCTAAATTCTTTTTTTCTCTTTCTGTCCTGTGGTAAAGCCTTGTGTTCGCTCCTTTTCTTTCGTTTTACTGGTTTCACAAGCATCCTTCAAGTTTTCACTGCTTCATGTTTGGAGCAGGCTCGGAGACGTGTGGAAATACATGCCTAGGAGTGCCTGGGAGACACCATCCCACGACTTTGAAACGCCCTTTACACGGAGGCGTGCTGACCGGCTTTGCTTTCTCTGGTGACAGGGCTTCGACCTGCGTGTGGAGCACACCCACTGCTTCAGCCCGCACGGGGAAGGAGGGCACTACCACCAGGACACCAGCCCGGACAGCGTGCAGTACCTGGGCTACTTCCAGCCCGCCGAGATGCTGTTCCGCATCGACCGGCCCCAGGAGACGCACCTGGTGGGCAGAGATTGAGCCCCGCAAGTGGCGCCGGGCCGTCTCCCTGCAGGACAAATGCTGGGTTTTGTAACGCTTTTGATTAAGCACACTTAATCAGATTTGAGAATAAATGTGAGAGCAATGAACTGCCGAATTCTTAATTGCCTTATAAAGGGAGGGGCTCGGGAGGGTACGTGTTATCAGGGTTGTTACGGCCGAATGCCAACGGTAGTATTTCATTGCACTGTTATTGTGTATTTCTCTGCCGTTTGGTTTTGAGCTTCCTTCGAGGTCATAGCTGGCGGGGGTGGAAGGGGCACCAGGGGCGAAATTATGTTTAGAACATAAACATAACACGTTCAGGGATCCCTTAACCAACTTCTGGTCGGAAGCAGCGCCTTACGGTGGAACTCCAGCGGCCGCGGGCGGCGTCGCTGGGCACCGGCCCCTCCCGAGCGCCTCCGGAACTGCCGAGCGCTGCGGCGGCGGCCCCGCCCCCGCGGCGCGAGGTGGTCGCTCCAAGATGGCGGGCGTGCCGGCCGTGCGCATCAGCATCGAGTCGGCGTGCGAGAAGCAGGTGCAGGAGGTGGGGCTGGATGGCAGCGAGACCTACCTCCAGCCGCTCTCCATGTCCCAGAACCTGGCGCGCCTGGCGCAGCGCATCGACTTCAGCCAGGGGTCCGGCTCCGAGGAGGACGAGCCGGGCTCGGCGGGCCGCGCCTGGGCTGAGCCGGGCGAAGCGGAGGATGAGGAAGGTGAGGAGGGGCCGGCGGGGCCCGCAGCCCGAGCTCGCCCGCCGCGATGGGGCTCTGGCGATGCCTGGCCTGCAGCCCCGCAGGAGCCTGGGCCTACCTTCCCGCTGGGATTCCCGCGGTTGGCTGTGGATCGGGTTGGGATATTCGTGGTCGAGACCCTGCAAGTTGGTAGTGGGAAAGGATAAAAGGATAGCTCCAGATGTGTTAGTTTTTTATGCCGTTATGATCTCGCCGTGGTTTAAGAATGAGTCTTACGCCGTATCTTTTTGAAATCCTTTGTTTTCCTTTCCTTTGTTCTATTTCCAGCGTTGGTAAAGTTTCAGCCATCCCTCTGGCCTTGGGATTCAGTGAGGAACAACCTGAGAAGTGCCCTGACCGAGATGTGTGTGTTGTATGACGTTCTTAGCATTGTGAAGGATAAGAAGTTCATGACTCTGGATCCAGTCGTGCAGGACCCCCTGTCCCCAAAGCAGGTACGTTGTATCTGGTTGTGCTCTTTGTATGGCTTGGTGCTGAGTATTTTATTTTGGTAGATTTTTTTCATGTGTGATATGTACAAGATTTAGTAGAACTTTCCTGGTGATGTGCTAGTAAAGTGCTCTTTGGTTCAGGGAAAGGCTGGGAATGGGAGGTGAGGCCAATTTCAGAGGGCTCTTCGCTGAAGCTCTAAGTCAGAATGTTGTTTGTGACTGTGTAATGCTGATATGAAAGTAATTCTAAATACGTTGTGGGACATCTGGCAAAAACAACTCATCAATCACTATCATTTAGTTTCCATTAATAATAATTTTTTGAGAATTAAGGTGCAGTATCTATTTATCTTTTGTTGTTGTTGTTCCCAGAATCCTCAGTTTCTACAGTTGATTTCAAAAAAGAAGTCATTAGCTGGAGCAGCTCAAATCCTGTTGAAAGGTGCAGAAAGATTATCCAAATCAGTTGCAGAAAATCAGGAAAACAAGCGACAAAGAGACTTCAACTCTGAACTGCTGAGGTTGAGACAACATTGGAAGCTGAGAAAAGTGGGAGACAAAATTCTTGGCGATCTGAGCTACAGAAGTGCAGGTAAAAAGGAGGGTCTTTTTCATAAGAATGGATATTTTATGAAATTCTGTTTTGTAAATGGGAAAAGAGGTGGAATAGTTAAATGATTTCAATGTACGTTTATTACTATTATGAGACAGGATTATAAAGGAAGAGCTCTTGTTTTATTAGCAGGGAAAATATCTTGCCATCCTCAACCTAGAAAGTAATTTTAAAGCCTAACTGTGTAGGATTTTAGCAAGGGTCTTTTTATGCATTGACATTGTAGTTAATCAGTTGACAGGTAGACCTTGTAAGTCTTTGACTTTCATGTATGTTTAGTTTCTAAAGCATTTTTAAAAAGTGAGGAATGTGTTACATTTTCTTCGAGAAGATCACAGAACATCTCGAGGAAGGGATTATCAAGTCTAACTCCGTGCTTCTGAGAGTTCAGACTATGTAAAACTAAACCATGTGACTAAAGACTGCCATCAAAGGTGGTTTTATTTACCTATTGTTCCTGCACTGGAGAGCAGTGATGCTGAGAATATGCTTTATTTCATGGGTCACAGTCAGAGAGGGTGACCAGCCCTGGGTTCTGGAGGCTGTTATGGAGGGACAGAGTGAATATAGAATCTCTTGGAACTTAAGATGCAGGTACAAAGCTGGCATCAAAACTGGGTGTGCTGGGCTCCTGTTGTCATCAGTGAAGGAGGGGAGGGACAGATTTAGGGTTGTTCATGAAGAAGCTGTAGATGGACACCAGGCTCTGTCTCTTTTTAGAGGATTTATCCTAATCTGGATGAACTGTGCCCTTGATGTAAAGGGGATGCAGCTTGGACAGATGTAGATATCTGCTTTTGTCAGTCCCTGGGTGACTGGCTATACAGTTGTTTTTACAGTCAGAACGTGGTCTAGTTTTAAGACTGCAAGCCAAATATCATCAGAATTCCTTTAAATCAGTAAGGGTGTTGCACCTTAAACTACTTGCTTGCAGAACTTTAGTCAGTTACTTTTTATCTTGTTTTAACCAAATACCTTTTTTTTTGTTGTTGTTTTTATTTCTTCCTTGCATCTGTTGACTCCATTTTGGTACGCTGTTGGTTTTCCCCCATAATGATTAAATACTCCATGCTAACTTACTGCAAAATATTACACACTGCACACTGGAGGGCTGAGATGCTGATGTGCTGAAATGAGCTTTCTAATTTATCTGGGTTTTTTTAAGAAGTCATTAAGAAATTTGAATCGATTGCAAATATGGAGGTTTTGAGACTTGGAATTATATATTCATCCAAAATAGACACACAAGCTTCTTTGTTTGCAAAAGATGCTTTAGATTTAGCGTGAATGTCTTTGTCCTTCTTTTCGCAGGCTCCCTTTTTCTTCATCATGGCACATTTGAGGTGATAAAGAACACTGACATTGATCTGGATAAAAAGATACCTGAGGATTACTGTCCTTTGGATGTTCAAATTCCAAGTGATTTAGAGGGATCAGCATATATCAAGGTTTGTCAGAGAAGCTGTAATAAAGTAGCATGTGTTTAGTTTCGGTATTTGTATGCTTGGAACAGAATGAACATCAAGTAACGTTCTCTCTTGCCTAGGTGTCCATTCAGAAACAAGCTCCAGACATTGGTGACCTTGGGACAGTCAATCTCTTTAAAAGACCCTTGCCAAAAACAAAACCAGGTATAGCTATATGTTGTTTTCTGTTTGTAAATGATGCTTGCTTGAAAATCTTAGCATATAGCTTGGAAGAAGAGTGAATAAGAATATCCTTATCTAAACTGAAATTTTCTGTATAGGTGCCACTTGGGCTTTGGAAACATGATCCTTTCAAAGCACACTACTTTAGTTTCTTGTGTGGTTTTTGAGTTCTGAAACAAAGTTATTAGGGTTGCATTTCAAGTGTTCCGGAGCACCTTTTGTTAGCCATTAAGAGTTGGAGCCACAACATCAAGGATTTGTGTTTCAGCAAGTTACATATCTCGTTAGTTCAGCTGAACTGTATGACTGCTCACTCTTAACTTTTCCCAAAATACATAATTTGGGTCTGTGGCTCATCTGTTTTATCTGAAACTGTGCCCAGCAGTCTGTGCATTAATTGCTAGAAACTCAGCTGGCTGAGAGTAGATTGATTCCCTTTGGTATGTGCTGGTATATAAAAGTTGTATATATAACTTTCTGTAAATTTTTGGGATTAAAAATTGTTTACTCCTTAGAATTAAAAATAAAGTTGCAGGATTCTATTTCACAGTGACACAGATGCTTGTACTGTCTGGAGAACAGACAGAGTGCTGTAGTATGGAGGTGTTTCATACGATACTCAGGGTGCAGTACTTATACTGGTCTCCCAAGAATTTCAGGCCTGAATATCCTGCTAAAGTACATACATGAACTGAACATTATTTGGTAGTTCATTGTAATGTGAGTTTAATAAAGCTAGAATTATCATTGAAAGTGAATTACAACTTAAGCAGAGGTTCACAAAAGGCCTGGGAGTGTAATATGCGGTTCCAGAAGGGCCTTTCACTTCACAATATACATATATGTCAAATTGAATAAAAATGCATTAGTGTTACTCTGAAGTATTTGCTTAACTGAGATAAAATTCTAATACTCAATTTTATAAGGTACTGACTGCTTTATCTTAGTGATTGTGCCCAGCTACTGCACAGTGTTTTCTCTTTGCTTTTTCATTCTGCAAATGTTGATTTCTGGTTTTAGGTTCTCCACACTGGCAGACAAAGTTGGAGACTGCGCAGAATGTTCTTTTGTGTAAAGAAATTTTCGCCCAGCTGTCACGAGAAGCTGTTCAAATTAAATCACAGATTCCTCACATTGTTGTGAAAAATCAGATAATCTCCCAGCCTTTCCCAGGTAGGAAACTTTTTTAAGAGTTCTTAGCAATTTTTTGCTTAAACATGAACTGAAATTCCTGATTGTTGTGACCTTTTTTAATGCTCTGTTCTTAAAAAAGGAAAAATCCCAAACTCCTTGGTTTTCAAAGGTTTTGAAAAACAGAATTTCACAGAGTTAGAATTTTGCTTACTAATTATAGAAAAATTCAACTAGTGCACTTTAGTTTCTAATTTACTCTGTTTTTCTTTGTGGTTGTGTTTTTTGTCAGCAGCACTTAAAGCTGTCAACTAATGCCATGTGCACATGGCAGTTTGGAGCTGTGCGTAGATCCTTGCTCCTGCATTGAACTCAAGTGAAATTTAAGACTTGAGTTAATGGGTCTTCAGAAGAACAAAGGCTAATGCTCTTCAGTGAGGATAATTAGACAGCATGAAGGTGGCTCTGAGTCAGCTGGTGAATCCTCCGTTCTTACAAGGGGTACACAACTGATTGTGTCACATGAAGAATACGTTTCTGGATTGCTTAAAATGTGCAAGATGGTCAATCATTCCTTCTTTGGGGAAGGAATGGGATCCTGGGGATTTTTCTTTTCGTGAGGGATTGAATTACAGAAGTGGGTGTGAAATGCACCTCATGAGTTCATAGCTGACCTGTCCACACTTAAGTGAGTAGCAAGTCTTACTTGCCTTTGGTGCCATCCTCTCCACCATCATTCTTTGATTTTTCTCTGATACAGTGAATACTCATTGTTAAACTATTGAGTGTAAAACGTGAAGAAAAAGCAGTTCTCAGTTGCAACCTTGAAAACTGTCAATGCTCTTTTATTTTCCCCATCTGCTTTGTACAGGTTTGCAGTTGTCTATTTCTCTGTGTCACTCTTCCAATGATAAAAAATCACAAAAGGCTGCTTCTGAGAAACAGAATCCAGAGGATCATCTCTATGTTTTGGAACATAATTTACATCAGCTTATCAGAGAGGTAATGTATTTATGGTCAAGCACTGAGCAGTTTTTGGGCTTTTCTTCAGTCTTTTGCCTCGTGTGTGGCACTGATGTAACAGCCAAGCGCCACTAGAGGCCAGTCGCTTTCCATCCATTTGTATAAGGCAACCTACTGCTCCCTTTCAATGTGTATGGGTGGTTGAGAAGTTCCTGATAATGCTTCCATGGAATGCCAGTTCTTTACTTAACCTCAGGCCTGGCTACTTACTTCAGAAAAGCCGTGCAAAGCTTTTCCAGTAGAGCTCATCAGTCTCCCTTTTCTCTTTGTGTCTAGTTAGTGCACGTGAAGCACTCTATGAGAGCATCTAGTCAGACTGTACCCCCATGAAGGAAAAACAATCAATTGCCATAATAGCTTTGCTTCTTTTAAGGTCCACTTCTCTGCTTCAGCATTTTAGATTCTTGTAAAATCTGGTAGAATGACCTGGCATAGAAGGCTGAGGTTGAGTCTGTTCAGGAAAAGAGCACAATTTTGCATGTCTAAGCAGAGTTGAAACCATGTTCCAGCAAGTGTTCATCTTCTTAGAACTTGGCTCTGCAAATCATGCAGCCATGTGGAATAGTCTATCAGTGTTTTAAATACTGATTTAGGTTTCATGAAACTTTGGCTCAGTGCCAGTTCACTCTCCTGTGAATTTCTTTACTTTGGCAGGTTGCTGAAATTTTTTGTATATCAATTTCTCTTTCCCTCTAAAGTGCTTTGTTTATTTTTATTTGACCATTCTTTCTGTCTCCAGAGATATATAAAAGGAAGACTTCTTAGTCGGAGCTGTTGCCATGGTACCAAATTCTTGTTAGCTAGCACTTTTTTCAAAAAAAAGAAAATAACTTTCTGTAAAGTCTGAAAGATACACAAACGAGGGAGGCAAAGTATGAGTGTGAAGCTGGCTTTGAAGTCCTGTCAAGTTTATAAAGTTAAAAAGTTGCACTTTTTGAAAGTATTTACACTTAAAAAACCCGATATGAAGCAGCATATTTTAGTATGTATGGTATTTCTTGCAGATACTTTATTTGGTCACTTCCTTTTATAACATCTGTTGGTTGTTGCAGTGTCACAAGCAAACCCTGAGCTCAACAGTGATGCCACATCCAGCTAGTGCACCTTTTGGCCATAAGAGAATGAGACTTGCAGGACCCCAGGCTTTTGATAAAAATGATATCAGTTCTTTACAGTCGAATGAAGGACTTCTGGAAAAGATAATAAAACAGGCAAAACATATCTTCTTGAGACGCAGGTAGGTCACAATTAAATAGAATACAATTGATCTTTTTTAAGTGTTCTTAAAACTAGCCACTGCTTCCTTCATCATTAAAATAGTTTTTATTTGCAAGAACTAAGAACCAGTAATACATGATAAAATATGAGCAAACAACACTTAGATAGTAAAATAAAAAAAAAGAAAAAAAATCAGATTTTTCTGAGATCACTGTGACAATTATGACATATGCTGCTGATAATTGTCTCTACTTATACTAAACTGAATGAATAAATCCTTTTATTATTCTTTGCAGTGCAGTAGCTGATACTGAGTAATACTGCTTTAATAGGGCTGCAGAATGTATGAATAAAGAAGTGGGCTTTATTAGCACCAAAATGGTGCTGAAATAGAACTTTGATCCACGTGTTTCCATTAAATCAAATAACCTGATCAGTTCCTCTAGACAAGATAATAGCACAAACTGTCTAGATTGTTGTGTCTGGAATATGGCTTTATCTTCTAGAACTGCTCGAACCATTGACAGTCTGGCGAGTCGTATTGAAGATCCTCAGATTCAGGCTCACTGGTCCAATATAAATGATGTTTATGAATCCAGTGTTAAAGTTCTAATAACTTCCCAAGGATATGAACAGATCTGCAAGTAAGTATGAGAATGCACTTCTCTTTTTAGTGGTAAAAGCTTGCAGCAAAGACAGCGTGCATTCAAGTTGCTTTAAAGCTTTAGATTCTCCTCAGATAGACAAGTGACAGTTTATTATTTGTGTGTGTGCTTGTCTGAATTGTGGGGTAAGCAGCCACCCTAAGAAAACTCTTCACCCACTTTACACTTTATGGAAGAAATTTAGTACATCTTTAATTAGCACAATTTCTTTTCCAAGAAGAAATTGAAGATGAGTGGCCAAATTAGGGGCAATTCACTTTGAGTGGAAATTACTGAATACAAAGTATTGTTTGATGTGCTGGATTCTGCTAAAAGGCTAATCTGCTTGCTCCTAGCTTGGTTGTACAGGTACTGAAATGTGGAAGTCATGTAATTCATGCAATTAGTTATGCACTTTGGTATCAAAATAAGTGATTTCATGTTCCAGAAACAAGTATCTGGATACAGACCAGCAGTGAATTAACTAATGCATTGACAGTGTTTTTTTACATTTGGAGCAGTGCTAGTGCTCTGGCTGCTAGTGCTAGTGTCCACAGTGTGGGGCAAACTGCTGTCATTGGTGGAATTTCCAGTCTTGATTCCAGAGTACATATTGTTGCCCAAGTCTTGGCTGTAGGATAGAACACATCATTTTCCCCTGCATCTCTGGAAGGGCACAGTGGTAGGCAGAGAGCTGAGACTTCCCTGACCTGAACAAGTGGTGGGCCAGGTCTGGGAGCATCCCACAGAATATGTCCCTTGCAGTACAGTGGGACGTGTTGTGGTGAGTGATGAAACTGAAATGGTTGGAGTTGCTGTTACATTCCATAGGCTTTGCACTATCCATCTTAAGAGTTCTTGTCAATGACTGGGAGAGATTCTGTGTTTTTTGTTTTCTGTTTTCCTAACTGTTGCAATGCATTTTGAATAATTATGCATCTTGTCTTCAAAGATCCATTCAGCTGCAGCTGAACATTGGAGTTGAACAAATCAGAGTTGTCCACAGAGATGGAAGAGTTATTACATTGTCCCATCAAGAGCAAGAACTGCAGGATTTCCTTTTATCTCAGGTAAACTCAGACACATTATTCTTCCCTTTCTTCTAGTGTTCAGGAAACAGAAGAAGAATCTCAACTTTATTTATATAGGAAATATTAAAAAACTCCAAATGAAGGTCATGTAAATGGGAAGGTGGATGACTGAATTTTCATAATGTGACTTTAGCAACTTAAATAAAATATAATGCCAGTTTTTACTAAGGTCAGTAGTAATAATTTTCCCCTCCCATTTAAAATACATTTTTTTATGCTACTCGTTATGGGAGAAACCAGTGAGAGTCATAAGAGACAATAAGTTACCTTATATATGAAACTTACTGTAACCAAGTTTTAATGAGTCCAAATTACTGTCGTTTCAACATTGTCTGTTAGGGTTCACTTTGCATCAGCTGTTACTACATCAGCTGATATTTGAATGAGCTCCATTTACTTAATTGCTTAGAACAAGCTGCTGGTTTTACTCAGAAGTGACAGTCTTCCTACTATGCATTATAAGTGGTCAAAATGCAGTCTTTAATAACAGTGGTTTGGCCTATTGCAGTTATATAGAACTCCACGACACAAAAAACAAGTAGAAACAGATTCTGCTGAGGGCATGTTTTTCTTTTTCATCAAGTATTGTCAGACTTGTTCACAGAGAACTGCTGAACAGTGCTGGGTACTTCATTGTTAATAATGTTAAGTCATGATACAGAAAAATANTATCCCTTGAATTAATTTTTAAGACCTAAATAAAGGTATTTGTAAATTGAAAGCAATACTTAAATAAAATGTGTAAGCCCATATACCTATGAAAAATTAATCTAATTGCATAATACAGTGGTCTGCAGAGGAACGAGTCTAAATTCACATAACAGAAAGCTCTACCAGCATACATGTAAAAAAATTAAAAAACTTCCTCTGAAAGTAGAGAACTTAAAATACAAAGTCACTTTTATAGATAAGTGTTGTACAGCAGAAGGAAAAGGCTTGATAAACCCAGTATGCAATTCTTTCTGTGGTGTACAAATATTGAACAGAAGACAAACCTCTTGTTATCTTTCAGATGTCACAGCACCAAGTACATGCAGTTCAGCAGCTTGCAAAAGTTATGGGGTGGCATGTGCTGAGTTTCAGTAATCATGTTGGTCTGGGGCCAGTGGAGAGTATTGGCAATGCATCAGCGATAACTGTAGCATCACCAAATGGAGACTATGCCATTTCAGGTAATGTTTTCTAGTGCAAATGCATGCAAAATTGTAAAATTCGTAAGTGAAATCTAGAGGCTTTTTAATCTCTTTCTGAGATTTTTTTTTGTAGAATATTTTGCTATAAGTTGATATTATTCTATAAGTGTGCAGAGACTATATCTTTTGTGTATGGAATTGACATCTAAATAGAATCAATACTTTGCCCAGGAATCCACTTTATATAAACTTGACTTAATTTACACAGGTTTGAAAATAGTTCTTAAGATTAGCATAAAAAAAAGAGATTAGAGAAACCATCAAGATCCTGAGAGAAGGGAAGAAGGAAAATAACAGGATCACAACTCTGGATTTAAGGAGAAGAGAGTTTGGTCTCTTCGGGGATCATTCTGAAAGTATCCTATGAGATAGAATCCTATGGGGTGGAAAGAAGAGGGGTCCAAGAGAGCTGGTGGTTTATTTTTTTTAAAGGATCACCTCTTACAAGCTCAAGAATGGTCATTCCTATGTTCGTGAAGTTGTGCAAATGTGACGAAGGTCTGTGTATGTGAACAGGGACCTCATGACTGAACTCATGACATAGAAAAGAAACTGCAAGAGATTATAAGCAGGACGAGTTCACGTGGGAGGGAGACAGAGAGGCTTCTCAAGCATGCATTTATGATGATAGGAAAGCTAAGCTCCTGAGGGATGTACAGGGCAACAAGAAGAATTTCAAGAGATATGTCAGCAGCAAAGGGAAGATTAGGGAAGAAGTCGGACTGCTGTTAAATGGGGAGAGGACCTGGTGGCACAGGACATGGGGAAGGCCAAGGTACTCAGTACCTTCTTTACTTTGGTCTTAAGACTGGCCCTCAGGAATGGGACTCATGGGAAATTCTAGAGAAAAGACAGCCTCGGTAGCACAGGACTAAGTTAGAGAACCTTTGAACAAACTTAGACAAGTTCATGGGACCAGGTGGGATACATCCATGAGTGCTGAAGGAGCTGATTGATGTCACTGTAAGGCCACTCTTGATCATCTTTAAAAGGTCATGGTGATCACAAAGCGCTCTGGAGGACTGGAAGAAGGCAGATACTGCATCCTATATTCCAGAAGGAGAATGTGGGGAACTACAGTCTGATCAGTCTCATTGCAGTTACTGGGAAGACTAGGGGGGGAAAAACAGTCCCATAAAATGTTTCCAAACATATTACAGAGAAGGTGGTATTTGGCATGCTTTATAAAAGAGAAATTATGTTCAATCACCCTGATAGTCCTCTGTAGAAGGAAAGCTTGGTAAATGAGGGGAAAAGCAAGTGTTACCTCCCTAACTGCTTNCTATGCATTATAAGTGGTCAAAATGCAGTCTTTAATAACAGTGGTTTGGCCTATTGCAGTTATATAGAACTCCACGACACAAAAAACAAGTAGAAACAGATTCTGCTGAGGGCATGTTTTTCTTTTTCATCAAGTATTGTCAGACTTGTTCACAGAGAACTGCTGAACAGTGCTGGGTACTTCATTGTTAATAATGTTAAGTCATGATACAGAAAAATACTAGCATTTAAACTCCCAAGCTGTTAGAGCTTAGTGGTTACACATGAACATTAATGATACGAGAACCTCAGCCTTTTTTTCTGAATTTTCTCTGTTAATATTTCCACAGACTTTTATATATTTTACACCAGAAGTCTCGTTTCTATTCAAAAACATGATTGTTTAAAAATCTTGTTTGTATCCCTTGAATTAATTTTTAAGACCTAAATAAAGGTATTTGTAAATTGAAAGCAATACTTAAATAAAATGTGTAAGCCCATATACCTATGAAAAATTAATCTAATTGCATAATACAGTGGTCTGCAGAGGAACGAGTCTAAATTCACATAACAGAAAGCTCTACCAGCATACATGTAAAAAAATTAAAAAACTTCCTCTGAAAGTAGAGAACTTAAAATACAAAGTCACTTTTATAGATAAGTGTTGTACAGCAGAAGG
>VYZS01092353.1:894-28745 GCA_013400695.1 Neodrepanis coruscans | reverse complement strand
CATGGTGATCACAAAGCGCTCTGGAGGACTGGAAGAAGGCAGATACTGCATCCTATATTCCAGAAGGAGAATGTGGGGAACTACAGTCTGATCAGTCTCATTGCAGTTACTGGGAAGACTAGGGGGGGAAAAACAGTCCCATAAAATGTTTCCAAACATATTACAGAGAAGGTGGTATTTGGCATGCTTTATAAAAGAGAAATTATGTTCAATCACCCTGATAGTCCTCTGTAGAAGGAAAGCTTGGTAAATGAGGGGAAAAGCAAGTGTTACCTCCCTAACTGCTTATTTAAAAGCCAGGACACACCACTATCCAACATCAACACACACAAACCCATCCCATCAACAGAACACCACCACCCTTCCACCAGTTTTGCAGAATTTTGTGATTAAAAGCAACAGGTGTTCTAGTGACTTTGTTCCTGTCCATTTGACAGAAATGCAGTAGAAACAATATATTTTTGATCACATTTGTCAAAGAGTAGTGGGGAAATACATCCAAGGAAAGAATGAGCAAAGTAACCTTTGCCCTTCCTGGCATCATTAGAGAAAAAGAAATGTGTTTGTAAGGTGGATGTGTGGGGGTTTTAGCAAATGTTTCTCTGGTTTGATCTAGCCAAGAACATGCAGTGCTAATGCAACAAAATTGTAGAGAACTGGGATAAGAAGGAGAGAATTAAAAGAAAAAAATTATTAAAAAAGAATGTTGCTTGTTTGCATTCAGCACGCTTATAAGTGAGTAGGAGTAATGTATAGTATATCTATAGCAAGGAAGAATCTTTAATGTGGGGAATGTGTACAGTGTAAAAATGCTCATTAAAACCTCTGTGCATTGCAGTACGTAATGGCCCAGAAAGTGGCAGCAAAGTTATGGTTCAGTTTCCAAGGAGTCAGTGCAAGGATCTCCCCAAAGGCGATGTACTGCAAGACAGCAAGTGGAATCATCTTCGAGGGCCGTTCAAGGAAGTTCAGTGGAATAAAATGGAAGGGCGTAACTTTGTGTATAAAATGGAACTCCTCATGGCTGCCCTTACTCCATGCTAATAATGTGTCAGCCTCTCAGGGGGGGCTTTGAATCATCTCTGTGCAACAATTGCTGCCCCCTGCAGCAAAGGGAAATGGAAGCTATGGACCAATAAAAGAAAGCAAAACCAAATGTTATTTCCTGTACTGATATGTCCATCGTAGTGTTTGTAATAAAACTTCTTTTCAATGGCATATAAAAATACATACAGTTTTTTTAAGAAGTTCCTCTTAGCTTTATCTTTACAGATTACTCTGTCCAGAATAACAGAGGTGAGTAATAAATGTATTTTTGGTTTATAAAATTAAATTTGGTAAGTCCTTTGCTACGTGAGAAGTGTCTACTCAGAATCATTCTCTTCCCTCTCATCCCTGTTATTTTTTTCAGTAGATCTTTCCAAGTATTTCTAAAAGATGAAAAGTACTATAACTGAATTAGGCTCTTGATAACCCTTGTAGTGGTTTATAACACAGGACCTGGCTGTCCTTGTGGAAGCTACTGGACTTGTTTGATGAGAAGTGGGACAACAGTAGAAGCAAAGCTTGCTTGTTGAGAATTTAAACTAAACAAAAGGAACAGTCTTCACTGCATAACATTCTTGAGTTGGAATTTTTTTTATATTGATGGCAGTTCCGGGTGACCTATTTATTTTTGAGAAATATATTTACTTGGCAGTTTGAGAGTGTTAACAATGTCACAGTTTGTGGTAAAGATCTTTGCTCTGTGATGGCCTGTGTGATGTTGGTTACTTCGCTTGTGTTTTCTGTCCCTGCTTTTTGCAAGGATATAGAGGAAAGGGTCTTGTTCTGCTTGCAATAATTCTGACAATTTGAGTTAATGGGTGACTTGTATAAATTAATATAAATTAATGTCTGGATAGAAGGCAGTAACTCATGCAGTAAACCTTGGATCTCTACCTTTGCGCTGCTGGGTTTTTATCCTGAACTTTCAATGATTATCATCCAGAGAAACAATAACACCGTCCTGAATATCAGCTCTTTTGATGGTTTTGGTTGTAACTGTAGCCTTCTTGAAGCTTCTAGTAAGGTATTTAACAAAGCTTTTATTTTGTTTGGTACTTAACTACTAAAGGCAGTTTTGAAACTTGTCTGTATGAACTGGTTCACCTTCATATCCCTGTTGTGTTATGAAGTATGTGTGTGTATATATGTATATATATGAGAAATTCTTGCACGTAAACAAATTGAACATCATATTTCTATGATGAGAGTTGTTATTTTGTTGTACTCTTAAATAATAAAGAATACTTTTGGGAAATATGTTTTAAACAACTTCTTGTGGCAAGTTGCTGCTTAGTGTGTATCCAAAGCAGCTCTTGTCCTTCTGTTCATGTTTACCAGCATGGAGCATCTTGTTTCAGTTCCTGGAAGTACTTGTTTCTGTGTAACTAAATTGTGAGAGAGAAAGAGTTTTCCTTTCAGGTTCTGATGATTTACCTAGGACAACTGATGAAAATGAAAAAAACGAGGTGAAAATAGTCTCCCGATCTTGAAAAATGGGTGACTCTTATGCAACCCCCATGGTGTTAGGTCCCATATTTGCTGGTCTAGCAGACCCTGTACCACTACAGGTGGAGAGGGTGTTACTTGGTGAACAGTTCAGCCAAGAGCTTGATGCACCAGACTGTAGGAGGCCGTTTTGACTCCTGCCAACACAACAAATCTCTTACTAAATACTTCAAGCTTGGTGATTGAAACAGGTGCACTTAGCTTCTCTATTGTCAAAGCTTAGTTCACTCAAAAGATACACAGGATTGGTAATACATGTTTAGAACAGAATTAGAACAAATTTGTTTCTCTGTGCTGTATCTGAGATTTTTTTTTAGTTTCATTTCTGACTTTCTTTGACCTGTTCTCCTGAATGCAGGAAGAAGCAAGCAGATGAATCTGGTAACTGAATTTATGAGTGGGAGAGATGCCCTGTGTACTCTAAATGGCCACTTCGGTCTGGGGATGACTTAAAGGTATTGTGTACAGGATGCTTTCGAAAAAAGCTTGTCTAGCACCTACCTGCATCCTTATGCACTGGGGGAAAAGTTCTCAGAGTTTTTCCAAATGGAACCCATAGTACCTCTGCACCTGAGCATCCCAGTCCCTGACCAGAGGGGAAGCTCTGTCAGCCTGTCCTGTAAAAGGTTTTTGCAAACAAGCAATACAAAGAGAAGCAGTAGCAGTAGTTAAACAGCCACGTGGCAGTCTGCAGGCACAGACTAGTCCATGGTCTCTTATATTTTCAAAGTTTATTTCATACTGCAAAATTCTCATTGCAAAAGCAAAACAGAATAATTTGAAGCAGGGTCAGTTGACTGACAAAACACAAGTGCTATTCCACCCAAGAGATCTGCAGGTGGAGGATTGTAGTACGTGCAATATGCAGATTCAAGAAAACATTAGTTGGATCACTTCATGTTTTCTTACAGGGAAAGCAAAGGTGGCTTCTTCACAAGAGCAGTTTCAGAACTGTATTTGTAAATACTAAATTTCAAAGTAATGCTGTTTTAACTTTTCTTCTTAGACTGTTTGTTACTGGGCTAAGTTTGCAAAGGACTTACCATCTTTCACAATGAAACTGTTCAGTACTTTGCTATTCCTCTGGTGTGATGTGTCAGAAATTTATCTGACTTCTCTGATCCTTATAGACAGTGTTCTTTTTAGTACCTGTGCATGCTTCCTTGTATAACCACCTGCTCTGGTAATGTCATAAAATGTGTATTAATACCCATCCAGGGTGGTGTAAACAACTGGAAACATTGGAGAACTTTGACCAGCTTGACATTCCTTCAAGGTCAGTTTTGTCTCATGAAAAATTACAGTTTGTCTTCAGAGCTTCAGGAAGTTCCTTACACACAAAAGTAGCAGCGTAAGTGCAATAAACAGGATTCAATGCTTGCAATTAATTCTTCTATGTAATACTGTAATTAGATATTAAATTTATTATGTTGAAGGATGCTAATGACCGCTCTTTCTGTAATAGGAGACTTGCTGTATCCAAAATACAAGTGTCCTTCAAGACCATGATAATTTCCTTTATGGGTTGATCTTAGAGGCTTAGTTGCTTGGTTGGTTGTTTTTAAGAGTGGTAGAGGCTGTAGATTTTATTAGCTAGCCACAAAAATGTGTTCATGCTCAGCATGAAAGCGTTTTGTTTTTCACTCTGACCTTGACTAGCAGAACTGAAAACTTAACAGGTCAAAACAGCTCCATCAGAAACTGCTGATTTAATTAGTTTGCAAGTCAGGATGGCTCTGCTGTAATCACAAACATTTTACCTTCTAGGTTTCCTCTTGCTTTCTTTGTCAGTGTTTTCTCCTGAGGTAGAATTGTTATTTTTGTTATGATACAGTCCTTGGCTAACACTCAATGGTTTCCAATTCAATCTCTTCCGTTGTACTTGCTGTAAATAAAAGGATATTGTTATCGATTGGCAAATGGATTGGAAGGCCAATGTTCCAAAATTACCTGTGCTGTGTTAATAGCTGAGATACTTTTAACTTTTTAGTATTATCTCATCTACAACTAGGTATTAAATACACCTTTTAAAAAAATTTAACCACATAAAGAGGCTCTCACAATCTTTGAAGTGAAACCAGTTTCTTCCAGTACAAGAATAAAGGCAGTATGAAAACTAAGTCCATAGGGCCCATCCTCATACCTCTCTTCATGACTTCTGAAAGGAGGGCTCTTCTAAGGTGGAACTGAAGCAGAAGTTAGGTCCTTGCTTTGGACCATGTTCTGGGAGATGGTAAGTTTCTGGAACTGTGGTTTTCCTGAACTCTGCCGAATAACAGTATTCAATTCAGCTCTGTAGGAAGATTAGCTTTAACTAGAGGAATAAGAGGTTTTATCCAAACAAAAGCCTGTATATTCTGGCATGATAGGAAAATTTTCAGTAGCTATAGAAGTTTGTGAATGGTGTATGTACCATGAAAACAACAGCAGCCCTTAAGAGATATATGTAATCGATAGTAAGGAAGATGCAGCTCAGGCCAAATTAATTTCTTCTTTAACAGGTTTTGCAGAGTTGACACAAAGTCTGGATCATGAAGCTTAGGATGCTCGAGTATCTGTGGTGGTCTAGTAAAATACTGACAGCTAGGCTCCTTGTAGTGGAACAGCTTAAGCAGTACTTGTTACAGAAGAAATACAGACCTTTTACCTATAGGGCAAGAAACCGCTAGTGGATCTGCAGTTACAAAGAAGGGAGGTAAATGCTAGAAATGTTTTGAAGTGGTAAAAGAAACCTCATACTCCAAGGATGTGCCTAAGAGTATGATCCCAGGCCTGTAGCATGGCACCTTGTCTTGTTGCCTAGGCCAAATATTCCTGGCTGTGGCTTGGAAATTTCTTCTTTTAAGATGTGAATCAGAGAATCACAGAATCGTCCCTTCAGTACAGCCCTCATGTTCCCGTGACCTGCTTTTCATAAAGCACCTGTTGTCTTAACACCTGTTGTCTTTGGTGTGTGTCAGGAGTCTGATTTTGATATTAGTCAGTGTTTGTTGGAGTCTGCAATTGGACCAAGGTGAGGGCAGATGAAAGGGGAGATTGAGAGGGGAGGAAAAGGTGCAGTCCTTCTTCATGAACTAAAATGGGGGCCCCTCCCAAGGGCCATTTCATTATTTTCCCCTAGGATATACCCTTCTGGTGTGAACTCTGAGACAATTACTGACATTCTTGACTTTGTCTCCTGCCCTCTGATGGGGGGTTATTGCAGCTCTTGCCCTTTCTCCTCAAGTTTTGCAATTAGCAATGTTGGGAAGTGTTTTATTATTTCTGATGTGAAACATATAAGGTAAGTATCCTGTGGCTTGTTCTGCAACTGAACACCTGTTATTCAGTTGCCTCAGAAAAGAGTCAGAACAGGATAACTGATCTGAGCCCTTTGGTCTTGTTTCTCAGTGTCCCTGTTAGCACCTTTATGGCACAAATTTTAGACTTGAAAAGTCTATACCTTGACTGCATTATTAGACAGATACCTGTTAGCTTGTGTGCTGTCTTCTTCTGAAACCGATGCAGAGATTTGTTACACAGCCACATGAAGCAGATCAGAATGGCAGATACTGCAGCAAGAAATACAAAGAGAACTGCTACAAAATGTAAATCTTCATAGATAATCTCTGTAGGAAGAATGAGGAAAAAAAATTATGTTATAAAATTGACTGCAAGCAGATTGGTGTTTAAACACAGGGCAAAGCCAAGAAGTCCCATCTAGTTTGTACCGTAAACATTGACTATGATGGTGCCGTAGGCGGTGGTTCCATACTCCTCTGTTACAGTGACAAAATAGTAGCCAGCATCTCGCATGCCCACATTCAGAAGCTGTATAGAGCCATTTTCAAAAGTAGTCACTCTGTCCTTGTACACTGTGGATATGTTGACATAATTCCCACTTCTCCACTCAACAATGCTGGTGGTGCCCCAGCCTGACACATGCTTCCACTCGATGGTGGCGACGCCTCTGCAAGAGTACTCAACTGAGAGGAGGATGTTTTGTGCCACTGTTGCATTGATGTTGGGTTGTGGAACAACTAGCGATACTCCTCCGGGAGCTGAAAGACAAAGAAGGGTGATGAGTGTGAAGGTGATGCTGCACCAACTGTCCAGGGCATGTTGGGACCTCTGTATGACTCATCCTACCTATCTCAGTGGTCTGTTTTAAGAGAGGATAGACTATACTTTGCAGTATGTCTTTCTGCTGTGCATAAAAGTAAATACACATTTGTAATTGGTGATAGCAAAACTTTTCCTACCATAGAAGACAAGTAATGGTGTGTGTTTCAGTGTTTCAATACCCAAATCAAAAGGGACTTTGGAAGGGTCTTTTCGGGTAAGGGAGCATAACACTTTCCGAAAACTGAGCAATACTTTTGTGTTCATCAGTAACGGGCTTTCTTTTAAAATCCTGCATTTAAATGGAAAATTTAATTGCCATCTCCAAGGTAACCTATTATATTAATTAATTACCATCCCCCAAAGTCTGTAGTAAGTATGTGAAGACTTGGTAATGAATTCGTTATGTTTTCAGGATGTGTAATCAACATTTGAGACATCAACTGCTTAAAGAAAGCCAGTTATAGGCTACCACAGATAAATCGCATGTAATCAAAGGTAGTTTCAGGAGAAGGCAGGGGCTTCATGTTCTTGATGATATCCAGGCAAAAGTGCACATAAAACAATATTTGATTCTCATCTAGTTCCTCTTGATATGATTATGGAGCTATTTGTAACTGTGAAACTCAACTGACCACTTAGTTTAATGTGTAACTGTGATAATTTCTGCTTGCAGGGTGTTCCTTCATGAAGATTTGGATGAATACCAACATCTGAGTTTCCTGGCATACATTTTTCTTTTTATTAGTGGCATGTTTGACACACTTGGCTAGAGACTGAAATCCCGTTATCTACCCACAAAAATCAAAGCAGACAAAAAGCAGATAAAGCACAGAATAAGGCTGAATGCCTTTTCCTGGTTTAGCTTGGAGCAGCTCACCCATTCTCCTCTCCTGCTGTGGGAACAGCCTAACTGCAGGAGCAGAATGAAAAGGTAATGTTGATCCACAAATGTCAGTACCCAGGGAGAAGTGAGAACAAGACCCTCAGCTACATTGCAGGACAGCAAAGCAGGACACCCTGGAGATGATTCTGGAGGTTCTAGAGAGTCTTCAGGAATAAGAATAATCAAAAAAAGCCAAGAAAAAATATCTCAGAGGGAAAAAAATTATCTCTGAGGAAAAAAATTATGTCTAAAAATCTCAAAATAAGAACCCTCCATGTGCAACCGGAAATGGAAGAGACGGATAAATGGATTACAAGCTGACTTCACTGTATTTGAGATCTGTAGCAGAATTTACCAAGTCTGCTGGCCAAGGTAAGGCAAGGAAGCTCAAGAAGCCAGGCCCGCACCTATGGGACCAGACAGGACCTAGTCTTTTTCCAAGATAACTCTCTTGGGATTCCCCCTTGATAGGTTTTGTTATGATTGTGCCGTCCAGTCCCCCTGCAGGAACATCACACTTTCTGGGTGGCCCAATGCATCCTCATCCGAGCTGTGATCTGCTGTTCAGCCTGTGTGCAGGAGAGACTAACCAGAGCTGTGAAAACAGGGTTTGTGCCAGCTACAGCCACAGAACAGCCGGGAACCTCTGGTAATAGCTGCAAATTGTTCCAATTGTTTTCTGCTCCATGTGTTTATTTAAAGGCCTTTCCCACTGTTTCTGACCAGACAGGAGCTGAGCATATCCCCTCAGTGACCCATTAATGTTTTGATAGAGGCATGACTTTGCTTTGAATACAAGACTGAAAGGTAAATGTAAAAAAAAATAAAAAATCTTTCTACTAAATTTTTTGCGAGTGTGTTCTGTCCCTATCTGGCAAGCAAAGCTAGAAAAGGCAGTGCGATATCTAACCATTCAAAAATATCTTTAATAGGCAGTGCATCTAGATGACCTGAACCGGTCTGATCCCAGCAGAGCTGCAATTGGCTGGAAAGCAAACATCACACCCATCTGCAGGGCCCTGAACAAGGCTACTCTGCTCTGCAGCTTGACAAACAGACCCTTCATGCCCAGTAAACATGCACCCAGAAGAGGGTACCGGTGCTGTTCTGAGCATGGTGAGTTTGTTATCCTGGAACACTGCTCTCTACTTCAAAGTATTTGCCTAGCCAAGTATCAAAGTGGGAAGTTCGGCTCTGTGTACCAGATCTAGCCGTAGCAACGCAGCTGGGCCTGCAGTGTGCTGGGGAGTGGGTGGGAAAGGGCTGGCAGTGAGGAACCTCCACGAAGGACCTCTAAACTGGGGGGACAGCTCTAAAATAGAGCTATGAACCCCTCGGGACAATTAGTGCCCTATTTGTGCATCACCTTTGACAATCGACTGTTGTGGCGTGTCCAAACCAAACTCATAGGTGGCACTGACACGCCAGTCCCCAGGTGGGGGTGGGGCTGGCAGCAGCCTCCTCCAGACCTCGCTGGGAGAGGACCGGACGGCTCCTTGTGTGGCGCCCCATCCCCACTCACCCCCTTGGAACCCACCTTCCCTCTTCACTGCCGCGTTTGCCAGCGTGACCCGGCTCCCTTCGGGCTGGTTAACCGGGTTTTTTTCCTCCTCCATGCCTCTAGGTTGCTGGCAAAGCAGGGAGCGAACAGCGGCTGTGGGGCCGCCCCCGCCGGGACCGGGGCGTGGGGCGCGTCCCCCCGCAGCCGCGGCTCCCGCCGGGGCGGCCGGACTGCAGACCCGGGCTGGCCCTGCTCGGCTCCCCCACTCCCTCCGAGCAGCAGGAGCAGGGACGAACCATGTGCAGCCCGCAGAGAGCAGCGATGCCTGCCTGAGTCCCGGTATGTCCCGTCCCCATCCCCTCCCCAGCAGCTCCCGAGTCCCGGTTACGGCCGGCCCGGGAAGGGTGCTGGTCGCGGGCGGAGGGCGGCGGGCTCTCCGCTCCGTCCCGAACAGATGCCGGGGACTAGGGATAAGCCGAGGAGTATCGCGGCGAGGAGAAAGAAAAGGCTGGGGAAGGAAGCGGGGGGAGACAGGGACAGAGTCGAACACTTACTCTGCAGAGCCCACCCGGCGGCCAGGCAGAGGGTGACGGTCCCCACGACAACGCCCCGTCCTCGGCAGCCCTGCAGCGGTCTCATCAGCGAGAAGCCGACGCCCCAGGGGTTGCATTTAAGTGTGTCTGGGCCGGCCGCCGCGGCCCGACACCGGGGGCTGCCTGCCCCAGGCCTCCCCCTCGCTTCTCTCTCCCTCTTCTTGTTCCCGCTCCCCGCGGCGCCGGCGCTGCGCCGAGCTCCCCCAGCACCGGCCCCCGGGCGCTCCCCCGCCTCACACCTCGCGATCCTCCGATCCGGGCTGGAGATGCAATTGGCTGAAGAAGGGAAGGCGCTGCCCGGCGCCGGCCATCGCCCAGCCGGGAAATGAGCCCGATGGGCAGGCCCTGCTTGGCCCTGCTGATACCCGCTGGACCCGGCAGGAGCCGAGACCGCGATCGGGACACCTGGCCGAGGAGGGTGTTCGTAGGTGTGACTGAGCATCCGCGAGGGAGATTTACCTTTGAGGTGTTAAAACTGAGTTTATTGGCCCGAGGAGTCTGGTGATGCTGCGAGTGAAACACTGGGAGTGGGCATCAGTATCACACTCCAGTGTCCCCAGGAGTCGCTTTTGATGACCACGCTGGAAAATGAGACCCCTTCCCATCCCATCGTACCCAGCAAATGCACAGGTGCTCCTCTCTCCCGTCCATCATCGTCCATAGGAGATCCACAGTGCTTTCAGAAAGCACAGGACAGTGTGAGTTAATGGGAAATGTGATTAGAAAACACGAGAGTGTCCCAGTCCTGAAAATTCACCCTTGCAGCCTTTTATATGGCTGCCGGAAGACATGTGCAGCTGCAGGAGAGAGCCGCTTCTCTCACCAGGGTAAGAGTTACAGGTCTTCCATCCTCCTCTTCCTAACGTTTCCCTCTCCTCAAGTTTTATTTAGTAGATTGTGGGTAAAAGAGAGACACTTCCGTATGTTGGTCAGCGCTGGCTCCTCAGGGTGAGAGAAAAGGGCAATCCCCTAGGTGAGGAGTGACAGCTGGGATCCGCCAGAATTGTCTATGCTGGGTAGTTACATCTCCCAATGCCCTGTATGGACTAGTGCACGTTTCTCTAGTACTGGTTCTCTGGGAGGATGACAGGTGAGTCCCACGGGGATCTGGGTGGCTGAAGTACAGCTCTGAGCAGGTGGCTGAGCAGGATTGGGGCTGGGCTTGCACTGGGTTCAGCTGTGAGGGACGCACTCCCATTGTGGCTTTCCAACAAGTGTGATGCTGTCATATGCAGCCAGGTGAAAGCCTCCCTATGGCATTACAGCTTCCTTCTTGAAGGTCTTTCAGGACTTAAGTCAGGTGTTGACAAGAGACAGTGCAATCTGCATGGCCTCCAGATTCAGATGCAATAAAATTACCTGCTTCCTCAAATTCTGGTATCTCTCTTGAAGCTTCAGAAGTGAGTTAGATGAAGGGACAGGGGAAGATAGGCTAGTGAGGATGTACTGCCCAAATATATGATCTCAGGTAGGTTTTTCAGCCTGCCATTGTGCTGAGGTTGCCTGAAAGCGTATTTACACTTAATCTGCCGAGGCAGGCTATTAATTGCTTACCTTCCACCCCATCTTATATCAGGCAAAGCATCACCAGCTGGTCAAGGGACGGGATTGTCCTGCTCTGCTCTGCACTGGGGTGGCCTCACCTTGAACATTGTGGCAGTTTTGGGTGCCACAATATAAGAAAGATAAAGATGATGAGGGGCCCTGAGGGGAAGCTGTATGAGGAGCAGCTGAGGTCACTTGGTCTGTTCAGCCTGAAGAAGAGGAGACTGAGGGGAGACATCATTACAGTGACAGCTTCCTCATGAGGGGAAGAGGAGGGGCAGGCACTGATCTCTTCTCTGTGGTGACCAGTGACAGGACCCAAAGGAATGGCCTGAAGTCGTGTCAAGGGAGGTTTAGGTTGGATATTAGAAAGAGGTACTTCACCTAGAGAGTGGTTGGGTATTGGAATTGGCTCCCCAGGGAAGTGATCACAGCACCAAGCCTGACAGAGTTCAAGAAGCATTTGAAGAATAATCTGTGATCTCTCTAACCTCCTCCTGTGCTTTGCCAAATCCTCTCTGCTGTATCATGTTGACATTGTGCCCAGGTGTCCTGATGAAAATGAAATTACATAAAAATGTTTGTAGCCCTTCCCCTGGGAGAGATTCCCACTAGCAAAGCTTCCTCCTGATCCCGTCACTTCATGGCAATGCTTCAGAGCATTAAAGGAAGTCTCACGGTGATGTGAGTTTATGTAATTTTCCTTTTTCATCTCTTTCCACCTTTATTTAAATTTTCTTTTGAGCTTTTGGCCCAGTGATCTCTTTTGGCAGCACAACATACGGGGCATATGCTCATATAAAATGAATGGAACTTTGCCTATTTGAAGTGTATCACACTGGTTGCAAGGATTTAATCCACCCTATTGGAAAAACAGATGTTAGTCATGAAATTGAAATCCAAGTCTGGAGCTCTTCTCAAATATTGGCAGTTTTAGCTTTGCAGTGTAGGTCAAATGTCCCTGCTGGGATAAGGAATGAGTATTTGTGTTCAGCATCAATAATTAACAGCAAAGAGCTTTTAGATTCCTTCTTTTTAAAGGAAAATTATAAGATATCTAGAAGTTATTTTCAATATAAACTGCACAGCAGTAAATACAATGACATTACAAACTATCCAGCATTAAAAAAAACATTTAAGGTATTATAAGTGATATTTATTTGAAAGCTGGCTGGTTCCTTTCTCTTTGACAGCCCCTCGTTCCCTCCCTCTGTGGTGCAAACATCCCATTTGCAAGGAAGGAGGTTTCTCTTAAGTGGAAATGCATCTGTGTGTGAAATGGCAGCAATGGGTGAGTGCTGTAGGCAGAGTGGGAGCCTGTGGGAAGTGGGGATGAGCTCCAGCAGGTATTTCCTGCTGTTGGGATAGAATTTGAAGAGGATTCTGTGAAAAAGCTGGTGTGTAGATTCTGGTCTTTTGTGATTGGGCATCAGTGCAAGGCTTCAGCAATGGAGCTGTTTCTGGCAGATGTGAGCAAAGGGATGCACCCTGCCTGGCTCTTCTGCAGGGGGGGCTGATTTGGTAGCTCACTCAGGGTAACTTTACAGGAAGGCCAGTCTAGAGTGTTATTCCTGATTTTACTTACCTTAGCATATTTGTGATGTATTGGGCTAACAAAGCTTTTTATTAAAATCCTGTATAACCACATTGAGATGAGGTTAGTGGTATGCTTGTGATATGTTGCTCCTTTGTTTTTATTTTTCCATCTTTTCCCTCTAGGAAACTTATCAAGCAATATACTACAGACTGTAAAAAATCAGTTTTTCCTTGTTTAATGACAAAGTGGTGATAAACTAGCAGGATCTGGCAATGATTTACAAGGTTTGTAAAAGATTCGGCTTAAAGTCCCTACACTGCTGAAGATATCTGCGGATTTTATTCCTATATTCTCAGTATTTTAAGTTTTCTTTTCCTTTCCCTTTGCTTATTTCCATTATTTTAAGTGGTTTTTTTCGCTTTCTCATTGCAAGATGTCAGAAGACAGTCTCTCAAGATTGTCTGTAAGGCCTGATTTCTCTTTCTGATATCATTAATAATGGAACAAAACCACATTAACAATTGCAACAACAGCCAGATAGGAGCCAGAAAGCTCCTTTTGCTCTCTAATATGCTGTGTGAGTACTCTAAAGTGCTTTATATAGAGGGCTTGCTTTTTTTTTTTTTTATGTCACCCTTTCATATTGACGTCTTTTTTGGAATCAACAAGACGCTTGACCTTGTCTTTTGCTAAAGAAAAAATAAACAACAGCAGAGTCAAAAATTCAGAAATTACAGACTTGAAATAGCCTATTAGAGGTAATATCATCCTGCAAAAAACCATGGGAGAAAACTTAGCAAAGAAATATTAACAGGGACTGCAGAGCATTGTATCTGCAGGGTCAGAGGGCTGCAGAGGCTGCCCACCACTGCCTTCAGATGCTTTTGATTGATTCATTGAGCTGGCAAACAGCTGGCAGAGGGCAGGAAAGAGCTGCAGGCTTCTGAACTGGCAGCAGAAATGTACAACAGGCACAGGAGTAGTCGAAAATTAGGTAACATCCTGCTGGCTCCTCCCTTTCAGGTGAAGTTGGTGATCTGGGCTTGGCTCCTTCTGGTCTTCTGGAAGTGAAAAGAACATTGTCTGTGAGATCTTGGTGTGTAAAAAACATTCCTTCCATTCATATAAGATGAAAAAAAGGAATTTTCAGCATCTGAAGTAGAACCTGGCAAAATCTGCTTTGCACGTCAGTGATTTCTTTTTGCCTTTTATTTTTTTTGGCAGAGGCACAGTGCAAAAAGCCCTTCCCTCACCCCAAATCAATCAATAGCATTGACTGCCCAAACCATGGGCAGTCCTGGTCTGTCAGCATTTCTCCACTTTTTAAGCTGTCTAGACTGCCTGAGTCTCCTTGTGGGTTTGGCCTGTGGATTTGCAGGTAATGAAAATAGAGTAAAAAGAAAAAATCAAATGATAATGCAGAAATGTGTATCTGAGTATGTACAGATGCTTAGCAGAAGAGAGATATTTGGAAACAGCTTTTATCAAATGGGAGGTACTCAAAGCACACCTTTGAGTGGGTGATTACATTTGTCAGTTGGGGCACTGTTGTGGCACTCCAAGTTCATCCTCCTTTTGTATTTACAGAGAGTGGAATATCCCAGTATTCTTTCAATGAGAAACCAAAGTACAAAGGTACTTTTGTTCTAGGAAGTTTATATCAAAACATAGAAAATAAATCGTCACTGTCTTCATTCTCTGAGGTGGTCTTTATCCCACCTCTCTGAGCAACCTATTCCAGTGTTCCACTACCCTCATTGTAAAACATTTCTTCCATATGCCTAATCTAAATCAACTCTCTCCTTTGGGTTGAAATCATTTCCCCTTTTCATATTACTATATTTCCAGCTGTGCCTTGGCCTTCCTCACCCCATCCTTACATATCTGGGCAGTGTCACTAAATTCTTCTCAGGATACCTGTCCCTGCTTCCACTGCGTGTACATTTCCTTCTTGCCCTTTAGTTTGGCCAAGAGTTCTTGACTCATCCATGCTTTCCTTTCCTGATTTCTTACACATGGGTATCAAGAGGTCTTATGCTCTATGGAAGATGTCCTTAAAGATCTCCCATCCAAGTTCTCTTCTGCTGTCTTGTCCCTGAGGGCAGTGTTCTAGGGGGTCCTGTTGACTAACTCCTTAAATGATTGTAAGTTTTCTTTTCTGAGATTCAGTATCCTGATTTTGCTGTTTGTCTGACCTATATCCCTCAGGACTGTGAACTCCACAAGTGCATTGTCATGGCAGACCAGGCTGCCGCCAGTCTTGATGTCACTGATTAACTCAACTTGTCTTGCAGCAAAAATAAAGCAAAGTAATTATGTACTTCTGATTACACAGAAATAACTATATTCTAGTTTGGCCAGGATGCCAAGAGGTCCCCTTCACCCCACATCGGTGTCAGAAAGTATTGTCTATTGCCTAGAAATGAGCTTGGTTAGTGTTACACCATGCAAAGAATAAATAAGAGGATTCTTTATCACGTGTAAGATTCATCTGACTGTTTTCCAAGGCACTCTAGTTGTACTTTGCTAACCCCTGGTACTTTTCATTGTTGATCATTAGCAGTATGAATGTTTTCGGTTGCAGAATGCAGCAAAGCAAATGGCACATCTATCCACTGTGAGAAGAATGAAAACAGTCTCAGAAAGGGACAAATGCAAATGGATCTCTTGTGTCTTCCCTTTTTTCTCTGTGAGTTTCAATACTGTCCTCTGCATTATCAGAAGAGCACAAGCTTCTGTCAAATCATCTCAAATCTTGAGATGCCCCAGTTGCTTAAGCCTGTCTCCAATTTGGTCACTGCCCTAAGATGCAGTGGTAGTGATATGTACAGATTGGATGAGAAATTAAATAAAATTAAATATGAGTAATTATTAAGCAAAGCAATAATTAAGCGTGATCAAACTGATATAGCTGAAATGGACCATTTAAATATTCATACTTTAGTCTCAACCGTACATTTTATGTGGATCACCTGAACACCTCTCAAATTCATTTGGCATAAATTTGGTGCAAAGAATTTACTTTGACCTGCCCTGTCAGCATAACTCATGTGGTCATGTGGTCTAACTGAGCTGCGGAAACCAGAACTCTCTTTTTCTACCACTGATTAGGCTTACTCTGGGTTTGCTGAAGTGCTGAGCAGGGGCTGCCACAGGGTCTCTCTAGAGAGGTGGCCTCTTTGTCTGTGTTGGTTTCTGTGTCTGGCCACAGCACCTGCAAGACAGCTGGGAATATGGAGCATCAAAGCAAATCAAACAAAACCCATCTGGCCTTGCAAATTGACTGCTGAAGCACATTAGGCATGTGGCCTTTCAAATAATGACTGTGATTGAGCAATACTGTATAATTATGGTGTCTCCCATGGAAACAAGTATGGATAACTCAGGGCAGTCACAGTGCAGTCCCTCACATGCACCATGGGTGGTTTCCTCCTGGAGGACCACAGATGTCACAACATCAGTTACAGCTTTGGCCTTATGCCCCACCTCAGCCTTTGAATGTGAAGGATTTAGGAACTGCTCTGAACATGCCAGAGATGGAAACTTCATTGATATTTCACGTCTAATTTGCAGGAGTGCAGTGTGGGTAGGTGGCTGATGGAGTAGGTCATGCAACACCGTTACTGACAGCAGAAGGCCTCCCAACAACTTTAACAGTGTCACTCTGTGGGTAGTGAGCTGTGACAGGCTGCAGGTGTCTTGTCAGAGCCCAAAGGCCACTGGCTACCTGGAGAAGTGTTTTTCTGACTGGGAGGTGGCAGGCAATGGTGCTTGGTGGTAGTCTGTGTCTCCTGGTGAGGATATTTTTAGTGATGAGGGAGCCCCACTCAGGGTGTGGGGAAAGGTGTGATCTGCAAGGGAAGTGCTAGTTTGTCTTACTGGGAGCTGAGTTTAGGCAGTGCTAGAGAGTAAATATTTATAACCTCTCTGCAATTTGGGTATCTGGGTGGGGAATTTGATGACATTTGTCCCTGGAATATCTTGTGAAGAATGGTGTTCGGGCAGACTCAACACATCCCAATAAGGAACATCTCACAGTATGTGCCAGGGGGCAATGTTTAAGGAAAAGTATCTTAAATTCTCTTAGCAGTTTAGTATTTTCCCTAAACTCGATTCAAAGGACAGTAGACACTCCAGTTTTATCCAGTGTCATTCTGGATACAGTCTCACCAGAGGGATGTTTAGAATGATGCAGTCTGACCAAAAGTGCAGAAACCAAGCAATGGCTTATGCATTCTCTTGTCTACAAAGCGTAACTGGGAGAGCAGTGAGCTCAGCCTCTGTCCTACCTCTTCTGCTAGTCCTATTTCTTCCAGCTTCCCAAGAAACTTCTTTCTACTTTCTTGCCATGTAAATCAGGATTAGCACCAGGTTTTTCATTGCCCAGCAAGTTGTGTTAGGGATTTTCAATTATGAAGAATCCAGCTCATTCCTAGGCAAATTGTTCTAATGTTTAATGGATCTTACATTTAAAATGCTGAGCCTTATTTGTAGTCTGAATTTGTGTAGTTTTAACTTCCAGATAATGGATGTTGTCATAAGCCCAGCCTGTGGAGGGAGGGGAAAGAAAAGAAAAAAAAATAATAAAAAAAAGAAGAAACAAAGTAGCAGGAGTGTGTTCCGAGTAAGATTGATCTCACCTAAATCTCCACGTTACAGTGCGTAGTATGTAGCACTGGGGCCTTACTTTTAGGACAACACAGCCAGTAGTTGGGTTTATACTGTGATACACCTAATCTGTCTTTAGACACCTGCACTGAATTGTCCATGAGCCCACACTGACCTGCAGCTTGTTTGACCAGCTGAGCACAAGATGTGGACTGGTCCTCATTGCCTACGCTGTCACGGGTAAGTGCAGTACAATAGCACGATGCCAAGAATCAATCTCACTAGGGGTTCAGATACTGAATGATAATTTCCTACTTGTTAATTACATTTCAAATCTGTCAGTCAGTTGTTAATCTACCTAATGTACATAGCATTGATTTTGTGTTATTCTTCTTTCTCAATCAAATTTCTGTTGGATACTATCTCAGACACTCCACAGATGAACTCTCAGAATGTCAAGGAAAACCAAGACAATGGAAGCCTTGGGGTAACTCAGTGGATCCTGCCAGCCCAGGAGACTATAAGTCTGTCTACTGCTAACGTTTCATCTTCTCAGTTCAATCCCAAGTCCCAGGCATTAGCTGTCCATTTTGTGTGAATGTTAGTGCATTCCCTGGATCTTTTTTGATTAAACCAACTGATTTATTTGAAATGAAAACTCAGATGCTTTTCTGAACACAGTTCATTTCAGATCACTCCAGAGGACAGAGATTGGACAAGATTTGCCTCTTCCAACTTCTGCAATCTTCCAGTTCTATTCCAGCAGAGTTTACACCTCCACCTGATTACATTAACTCTACAATTTGGCCTACGGGCCAGGACTGCTTGGGTATCTCCAAGGATGGAGGCTGCTCAAACACTCTGAGTAACCTGGAAATCTATCAGCTTACCTATGGAGGTTTTGTTAGACAGTGTTAAAAGTCTTGCTAAAGTAAAGATAAGTAACCTTCACTGGTCCAGTGTTGAAATTAAACTGACCAGGAAAACTGCCCTCTAGCTATGGACAGAAATTCTCACATGGTGCCAAAAGACTCTTTACCGTATATATCAGAGCATTTTTCCGGAGATCTCAAAATCCTTCTCAGAGTGAATTAAAATCCTGTCACTCTTCTAGGGACTGGGAAAGGAAAGCATGAGTCAGCCAGTGAGTTGGTTAAGGGAGATTTGTGAATTTGAACTTGTGCAGCAATACCTCAGGGTCAAGTAAGATAGCTGGTGGAGAGACATTGAGGAGGGAAGGAGGAAAATGGACACCTCTGCCAAGGAAGATACTGCGAGAGACCTGCCAAAAGATTTTTTAAAAAAACACAACCATTTGCCCATTTGGCTGAAGAACTGAGACTGTCTGTTCTTGAGGTTGTTTAATGTTGAAGAAAGACATTTCCCATCAGAATTCAGGAAAACTTTATGCATCTTTTGGGATGTTCATGCTTTTGTGTCTGATAATAAAAACCTTACTCTAGCTCATATTATTCTTCTTCTTTTGATTATTCCAGACAGTGCAAATTCCTGACATAAACGTGATTAATCCTGTCCTTATCTGGGGGAAGAGAAACATATGCAGCAGCATTCCCATCACTGGAGATGATGGATCATCTTGAAGTTTTAAGGATCAACAAAGAAATTTGGCTTTTTTGTGTATTTACAAGTGTCCTATTGTGGAACATTAATGCCTTTCAATTTTTTTCTTAGAAAAGCACAAAAGTCAGTGTTGGTCTAGAGCAGGAAAGTTACTAGAAGACTGAAAAGCTCTTCTAACTGACCTGATGTTTTCTGCAGCAGAGATTGTAGCAAAGTCTGAGAACTGCAAGGCAAGACTGGTGTGTGGCATGTGGGGAACAGCCAGAGAGCCCAGCATTTGCATGGAAACAATGAGAGGTTCATCTTGGCCCCATGCAGGTCATAGTTCACCTGAAACTATCTTCCTGGTAGTGCTAGAAATGCTTGGCAAACCTGCATGTGTTTCTCTGCTTTCTTGCTGGATGCAAATGCTATTCCATTGAGGATGCATTTAGGAAATTCTAAAAATGACATAAGTGAAAGGGGGAAGAGATGCAGATTTCCCTTCAGTAGTGTTATCTTCCTATTTTTCTCGTCTACATAAAGATGACTGGTGAGGATCTGATGAGATGCCAAGAACTCACAGTAAACCAAATGCTTCCCAAGTTGTGGGTTGGGTTGTGTTTTTTTTTTTTTTGATTTTGGGTTGGTTTCTGTTCATGTTTTTTTGTTTAGTTTAGTTTTGTTTTGTTTTAATTATACATGACAGATAGGGTATTATTAACATCAAAAAATGCCAAAACCAGGCAGGAGTTGTTTAGGCTGAGGAAAGTTAAAGGCATCTGAAACTGTATTGAATCATTAGTATGGACAGATCTAAGGGTCAAAGGAAATAAATCCATATGTGGAGAGGTAAACTGGGGCCCTCCAGTGACCAAACGGATTTTTTATAAAGAAGGGAAAATAAAGGAATACTGAACAGGGGCAGTAACCTGTGAGAGGCAGAGTTTCCTGGGAGCTAGGTCATTATCCTCCATTCTAGCAACACTTCAAGGACTTTGGGTGTGCTGGATTGGAACAACTAGGCATTTGGTTATTAAGTATAGGCTAGAATTACTTTATATTTATTTTACATGCATCTAATTGCTTTCAAAACTTTGTCTGACCTTGATGAATGTTTTCTTTTTAAGCTTGCTGGGGGATGTTCTGAGGAGGGAGTCATAAAAGGATGGAAAATGGTAAACATTCAGGAGAATTACAGTAATTGTATATTCGCTGTTTTCCTCTCTTCCCATAAAGCAGAGCGGTTTTAGTGGTATGAAATTTAGGGAAGCTTTGTTAAGGCTTTGTGTGGTTGAGTATGCCAGGTACCCCTTACAGTGCTGAGGTTTTCCTATTTGAAGTCTATATGAGTTTCTGTGGTGACGCTAGGTGGTAACATGATGATGGTGATGACGCTCTTCAGCAGTGTCCTTCGACACTCTCTCAGGAAGCTGTGGACCTATTGCCCACCATGCCAAGCATGTTAGCATAGAAAGGCTTTAATGTCAAGCTTTGGGACTCTACAAGGTAGTAGCAGAAGAAGTTGAGCATAATGGTATAAAGAAGAGGTATCTCCAGACATAGGCATTTGCCTTTCAGGGCTGCTGCATGGGATGGCTCCTGGGCTGCATCAAATAGATGTAGTCAGCAGGTTAAGGGAAGTGATTCTGCTCCTCTATTCTGTTCTTTTGAGACCCCACCTGGAGTGCTGCATCCAGCTCTGCAGTCCTCGTCACAGGAAGGACATGGAACTGTTAGTCACAAAGTTCCCAGGTCACAAAGGTGATCAGCAATCTGGAACACCTCTCGTGTGAAGACAGGCTGAGATAGTGAGATTGTTCAGCCTGGAGAAGAGAAAGCTCCAGGGAGATGTTATTGTGGCCTTCCAGCACCTAAAGGGGGCTTGTAAAATGGAGGGAGAGGGCTTCTTTTTTTTTTATGGGCAGATAGTGACAGGACAATGGGCAGTGGTTTTAAACTGAAGGAGGGTAGGTTTAGGTTAGGTATTAGGAAGAAATTCTTTAATATGAAGTTGATAAGGCACTTGAAGAGGTTGCCTAATTGTGGCTGACCCATCCCTGAAAGTGTCCAAGGCCAGGTTGCATGGGCCTTTGACCAGTGGAATGTGTTCCTGCTCATGGCAGGGGGATTGGAACTAAGTTGTCTTTAAGGTCCTTTCTAAACCTAATCATTCTATGATTCTGTGGTCAGGGAGCCGGGTGTTGACCTTAGCATGAGGCCATCAGAGTTTCCGTCTCATCTGGGCCATGCAGCAGGTCTGTGCCCTGATTCAAGTGCAGTATGTCAGCTTTGGTCTGCTCCACACAGGGTGATGTACAGGTCTCCAAGCTAAGTCACCCCTAAATCTTACAGGGGAGTATGATTAAATCAGCATACAGCAACTGTTCTTCTGGCGCTAGGGTAATGATAGCGTTGGTGTCTCCCTTAGCGAAGCATAACCTCACATGTTCCCACTCAAATCACTGGGGTGTGAAAGACATAAGTGGGTGACAGCCTAGGGCCGCAGTAAATGGTAATGCTTTTAATTTTTGAGACAGGTTTTTTTCCCTTTTTCTAGACACATCATAATTAATATTTCATGACACTCTCTAGAGACACAGGAAGGAGTTTCTGGTCTTGGCTTAATAAAGCATGTCAACAGGACTGCTGGGCATGGGGATGTAAGTGTGCCCTGGTATTCACTAACACTAGGGCAAAGCATAAGACTGTGATATTTGTTTGATGAGAAGCAGAATCTCCGCTTTATTGAAGATGGATATTTTAAAGGAGATGAATTCTTCCCAAGGGGAGCAGAGTCGTCCAAGCCATATCAAGAGCGAAGGCCTGCCGGTCCTCCTTCTGAGCCACAGCACTTGCCTTGGTTCAGAATGACTCATGGCTCCTTGCTGAGCATGCTGCAGCTATGCATGGTGGCACCAGTGGAGTTTTTTACTGTGTGCATGCACATGCTGGAAGCAATTAATGTAGCAGCATATTGTTTTCACCCTCAGCAGCTCAGTTGGCTGTGAGGGCTGCTCTGGTGTGGGATATTTTGATTATGCCCGTATCTTCCCTCCAACAGTGCGGGTGTTTCCGTGCACAGCAGCTCCCACAACCACTTTGTGAAGGTATTGTTGGTATGGTTCCTCTGGCTGTTGAAACCACCAGCAAACCACCTGCTGGTGGATTGCAACTGACCCCTGATGAGCTGCTGCTGAGGGAAGTATAAAATGACAGCCATCCATGAGCCACTGCTGCAGGATCCCTCTGAATCTTTAGTTCAGCTTGCATCTTAATGACCCATCCCGCTGTTGGATCTTCTTAGTCCATCAGACTTGAGGCTAGAGGCCAAACTCACTACTTAGCTGGGTTACTTCTCTTCTGAGCCATTGAGTATTTATACAAACAAGGTGTCAGGGGCTTTTCTGTACTGACCTCTGGCTTGAATCTTTTGGGATCTTGCCCTTGGGATTTCGTGTCCCTGCAGGAAGTTTCACCATCAGTTTCCAGCATCTTTCTTTCATCACAGTCCTTTGTGTTCTCACACACCAGTTTGTGTATGTCCCATGCCATCCTTTCACTGTGTTAGAGTAACGTCTTCACGTGAGTTAATTTACCAGGTGTTTTAGAGAAATCTCATCCCAGAGTCTCTCTGGCACTCCCATCTTTCCATCTGGTCAAATTTTTTTAAATAATGGCTATGTAAAACTTTCTTATCAAAAAAATCACGGCTATTGATTCATCTTGCTCATCTGCTTCTGCCCTATGAGGTCATATGAGAGGGGTTGCCTCACATATCTCCAAGCTGTGGGATCCACACTTGGGATACCACAGCGGGGAGAGGCGTAAGCAAAAGTTTTTGCTGTATCAAGGAAAACTTTGCAAAGCATACAAGGAATGGTGCAGAACTGATATTACTGGTGGACTGCTATGGTGGTTGCACTGCTTTCAGTAAGCTGTGTTTTTATAGGTTGCTCCCTAGAGATGATTGTGCTAAACCTCTAACTGTGTAATGGAAACAGGTTTGCTGACCTTTTTTTTTTTAATCAAAAATACTCAATTTATTAAACATTAATTTGCCTCCTTTGTGGTAAGAAAAGTATGCGACTTGGGAATGCCCTAAATGTAGGAGCATGATTTATAGCTTTGTTTTCAGGTAGGGTACCAGGGCCACCTTGAAGGAACCACTGCTGGGGCCCAAGGTGCCCTGTGGTCACCACCACAGGATTGTGCTCCATCACTGTGTGACTTTAATCACTGCAAACTTCAAGCTCACACATTCTCTTTGAATGAACAGAGTGTGTCTTTATTGCTCTATGAGGACTCTAAATAATTAATTCCTGGAGAAAGCACAGGGAAGAGCGATGCTGTTTGTGCCATACTCTAACTGCTGAATGCACTGTGGCCTTTCAAATGACACCCCACATTTAATCACAATTTTCTTCTAGGGCAATGGTTGGCGAACCCATCTCTTTCTCCATCTGCTGCAGGAGGATGAGAGTGCCGGTTCCCCTCATGATATTGCAAACATCCCACGTGTGGGGAAGAACGTTTCTCTGAAACAAAACCTTGGCCAGGTGTGACACACCAAGAATTGTGCCCAAAGTGAGAAGCATGGTGAATGTTTTAAAGGGGAAGAGCTGGCTCTGAGTCCCATTCACCAGGGAGCAGGTTGCGTAGCAGATGACAGGGGGCATGCTCAGGGCAGGCTCCCCTGCCAGTAGCCTCAGCAGGAGCCCAACCAAGAATCCAGCAGCTGAGCCATAGGTGTTGGTGCTGGGAGCAAAGAGGGCACAACAGAGCTGGGGGAAGAGGAGGGCATACACCAGTTCCCCACTGAGGAACCAGAGGTCATAGACAGAGCTGGAGTAAAAAGCCAGACTGGTGGCACCAGCCCCAAACACCAACATGGAGGTTCTCATGGCCCATAACACCTCTGTCTCTGTAGCCTGTAAAACAGAGATTGTAGCATTAAAGACATGGCATTTACTGGTGGGATGGCCAGCACTGCCCTCTCCTGAGCTGGTTCTCACCAAGCTCTAGGTGCTTTCAGACACTACTTGCCACCAGTAGCCGCCCAAGGCAGGCACCCCTGGAGATCGGTCTGCTCTGTGGGCTTTGGAGGGTCATGGTTTTATGCTGTTTCTGTTAATATCCAGTTATGTCAGAAGGAGCAAAGCTCACTGCTATGGGTATTGATATAGTACTATATATTGATATAGTACCAAGGTCTACCGTGTATATGGTATCAAGGTTATGAGCACCTCTGACTTACGTTTGGAACTCTAGCTCCAGGAATCAGTTCAGCAGCTGAAGGACAGATACCTCAAATCACAGACTGGATTAGAAATAGTCTTGAAACAAGATTGTCTTTCCTGACACCAAAACTGCTGAATGCTGTAACCAAGTACCTTTTTCCTTAGGATTTTCCTGTAGATATTGTGAGCGAACATGGAGCCAGCAGAAAGAAGAGCTGAATCTGCAGAAGACATTGCAGCAGCAGCGATGGCTCCCAAACCAGCAGTGGAGATATATGCTGGGCAGAGGTAATGTAAAACAAGTGGCAGTATCATCACAGATTCCCCTCTCTCGAATGGACTTGGAAGACCATAGCTTGTCTGATTCCAGTCTTTTAAACAAAACAAGGAAAAGTCACAACAAATCCTTCATGGACATTTCTGCTGTTTTTGAGGTTGCCTTTTCACAGGCCAGTCACACCAGGGCTAAGAAATTAGACCCTCTCAGTATTTCAGGAGTTGGATTAATTTTTTAGGTTCTTGGGATTCTTGAGAATCTTATTAACAATCTGTCGTAATATTGCTAGGTCTTACATGCAGAAGGCATTAACGGAAGAAAGCATAAGATTTCTTCTAAAATAGGATTACACCAGGTTTTACAGAGTCTGCCTTCAGCTTTCCTCAACACAAGATCCATGAAAAGTCATTTCATCATAATGAAATAGATTTAAACAGGTCTTGGTGCAGTTTAAATGTCTTTAGATAGTTGTGCAATGAACCTCTGAGAACTCCATATTTTGGGTAAGTATCACCCAGCTTGGTGGCTAGGGCCACAGGACTGGTTAATTTGAAGTCTGAATCAGGACTTCTTTGGATCCTGATTTAATCACTTTTGACAAAAGCACGTTAACTACTCAATTAGTTTTACCTGTTGATGCTGCAACTGCACCAATAAGCACAGAGGGGATGGCCATTGCAAAGCACCCGAGTCCCGAGAGGTAGGAGATGAGCCTTGCCTGTCCTGTCGAGGCAGTGGAGAGCACTCTTTGGAAGTAAGTTTGCCATGAGATGCTCCCAAGCACCTGAAACATTCAGATATTACCAGTAGTACTCACCAGGCTGCTGGTTGCTGTCATCCATTCAAATGGATAATAATCTTTAGTGTTATAAAATTCTCATTTCAAATGCATGAATGTTGCCCAGCTCTAACTTTTGAGGATGATATTTCTGATGGCTGAGGATGTCCTTTTCCTTTGTTCTCATTGTGATAAATGTGAACTTTTAATGAAAACAGGTTAATGGTTTGGCAAACTGAGAAAGCTGAAAAACAGGTTTCTCATGATAGTGAATCAAGCACAAAGACGGGGAAAGGGAATTTTTTTCAGAAATGCAACTTTTGTAAACAAATCTACCCACACGTAGCCAGATTATACTCTAAAATTAAAAACAAAATATTAATTTTCACTTTTTTAGGAGAAAAAGTTAGTCAGATAAAATCTGAAGATACTGTCCTCACCAAAAAAGCTCAAGCTTCTGTATGTCTCTATTACCAGTTTAATGAGAGCAGAACAACCTTCTGTAGTCTTGGCTATATTAGTAGCTCAAAAGCTGAGTTGTGCAGTGGAGCCAATGGCACTGTGCTTGCTGGTGACCTGCAATCATGTCATTTTAATTTTTTTTTTTTCACATAGAGGGAATTTTGCATATGTTTGCATATGTTAAAAGCACAGTATTAAGGTTGTGAGACCAACCTCTTAAAAGGTAGGAAACTACTCTTTTAGGTGCCAGGAGTGGAACTGGTCTTACTCAAGAGGCACATTCCTCCGTGTAGGTAAAGGATGGAGTGTCCCTACTGCTTCTTTTCATCCCACAGCTGAGCACTGGATCTCCACAGTCAATTTAGTGTGCTGCAGGGGACTGAGGGAAGGTTTTACATAGAATCTGACCCCTGTCAACTGGCCTTGCAGTGTAGGGCTCCTGCCTGGAAGAACCCACAGACATTCAACACAGTCCCTGCACAATTCCTTCTCCCGACCATTTGTCCAAGAAATACTCCATACCAAGTAGAAGAAGTCATCCAGCCACCTTCCAAGATACTGTTTTTCTATCTTCCCAATCCATGGGTCTTGGTAAGATTGATGAGTTGCAGTGTAATAAATACTTTCTGTTGCAGAGTTCAGCAGAGCAAAGGGGATACAGATCCACTAGGATACAAATGGAAATAGTTAACAATTTTTCCAGTGTCCTTGTTCTTGGAGGACTGATCTTTAAATTAAGGTATATGTAGAACATAGAGCTACATAAGATTAAATCGAGACTTAGAGTCTTCCTTTCTCCTCCTTTCTTACTCTAAATCTACAGATTTCTGGTTCACAACATCATCAAGAACATGTGTCTGTAATTCAGGACAATTGTGAGACTGTTCTTGACGTGTTCTGCAGGCTTTACTTGTGCACAGACCTGACTGTGTTCCCCCGGCAAGGCCAGCAGCACTATCTGAAATGCCTCAGGTATAAACACTGTAAGATGTTTCAGGAGACCTGTTCTCCTAAAGCAGAACTGTAGGGCAAGGGCCAGTATTGATGCAGTTATTTTTGGTCTGAGACACACTGAGCAGAATTTTCCCCCTTAGTTAGGATAGTGGTAACAAAGAAATGCACAGGACTTGCCAGGCTGAGGGTAGTGAAAACCATCTGGATGACATCGGTGTATGCAACTGAGTAGAGGCCTCCCAGTAGAGTGTAAAGTACGACAGTGCATGCTGAGATTATGATAGCCAAAGAGCCTCCAATACCCAAGATGACCCTCATGGTTGCTCCTGCAGACAAGGACAGCAGTCAGGTATTTTAAGATAGATTTTATATGTGCAGAATACTGAATAAATAAGGATATGTTATTCCTTTGATGCCAGCATACCACACTGTATGAGAAATGCAGTCTACAGAGAGTGCACTGAGTGAGAACTTGGGAGATCCTGTGTTCCCTTTCTGCTCTTGCTGGTACATTGCTGCATGGCCTTTGCCAAGGCACTTTGCCTTTTCACATCTGCTCTCCTACAGTCAAGAGGAAGGTACAAACTCCTATTGCCAGACCTCTCTATTATAATGCAATGAATATGTACTACTGTGGTATGTTTTAAACCTAAAAACGTAGTTCCCAGGAATGAGAAATTGTTGTTTTCCTCTCACGAAAGAAGACATGAAGCACAGCTTTCCCCAGCTTAGAACAATACAGTTCCCAAATGTGTATTATACTACTGACAGTTGTGCCACGTGACCTTTAACAAATGTAACAGGAAAGTAAGTATTTACCTAGGGATGCCAAGATAGCTGCAAACCAGAACACCTCTCCTAGCAGTGATGGAATGAAGAGTAAGCTTCCCATCATGTTCCCATAAGATTCTTGAAGTGGGTCCATCACTGTAATGTAATTCTTGGATCTCATTGGATTTACAAAGAAGAAACCACCTATCAGAAATTATGACATGCTTTATATCCAGGAAAAAGAAGGTAAGAATAATATGCTATTTGTCTATCATACATAGTAGACCCTAGAGAGTGATGCTCCAACCGAACATGATGGCATCAATTCACCTGTCTACAGGTGGAGTTTTGTCTGTCTGAGAGGTCCAAGAGTATAAAAATATCTGCTTACAGCTGACAAATACGACCATTCACTTTTTGGCACACCTACATCTTTTTGGAGTGGCTACTAGAAACCAGGTAGGACCTCTAGAGCACCCCAAATG
>VYZS01092350.1:1158-28070 GCA_013400695.1 Neodrepanis coruscans | reverse complement strand
TTTTTTTTTTTTTAATGAAAACCTGAAATTTTAGGAAACAGCATTGTGGACCTTATGTACATTTCTAGTATCACTTCCTGTATATTTTTAAGCTGAAATCCTCTTAGCATGCAAAGTAAATAGATTATGATATACTGAAGGATTAAGAATCACTGTCTGGTGTCAGATTAATCCCTCATATAGACCATCACTTGTACTGACAGAAATATGGCTGCAATTCAGCAAAATAGCTGTATGGCAAGGCAACGTGTCGCAGCCTCTTAGGCAGAACAAGCCCCCCATCCCCGTGGTCCATCGTTGCCGTGTGTTCTTCAGAAATTAAATTGCAATCTATGGGACATTAAAAAGGCATGTTCCTCCACAAGTGCTGGGCAAAGGACACCACCACAGCTGTGCATGGGGAGGTGATGCAGCAGCCTGCTCTGTTTCAAAGCTCTCATTTATCTTTCCCTGTTGAGTGCACAAAACCTTAGGGATTGCAGCCCCTTTGCTCCAGTCAAACCACAAACCAAAACGTCTCACTTGAATATCCTCATGGAAAGGTGCTGATTGGGATGAAGTGCCAAAATGGCACAAACAAAATCACCCATCAGGCAGCAGAATTTTGACTCATAGGGGAAAATGGCTAGTGACAGCAAGCATAAATATTTTATTTGGGTAAATGCAGAATTTTTGTTAATAAAATGCTTCTAGTGGCTTGTGGGTTTAGTCATTTGTGGTTTTTTGTTTGTGTTTTGCTTTTTTTTTTTTTTTTTACATTGCATTTTTATTTTCAGTCTATCATACAGATTTATTCACCATATAAAACAAATTTCAAGAAGCTCAGTGGCTTTGCGTTGCAACCACCCAATGTTCCCCAAAAAGCACAAGCTTAACCCACACATGTGCCTATGGCTGAATACAAAAAATCTGTGTCTGTATACTCTCCTCTATCAAATGTGTGGAAGACAGATCTGCAATAATGCTCATCCCTCTCTTCACTGCCAGAAAAAAAATAGAGGGCTGAAACAGGTTACGTTACCTTCTCAGTGCATTTTCTCTTTGTGGTTAGAGGAGGCAGATTAAAATCTGGACTCCAATGGAATGATGTTTAAGAGGCTCTGCATCTTTTTTTCAAGGCAAAATAATGGTTATTCAACTAAGATGATATATCTAGATATGAAAATTGAGAGCATTCTTTGAAAAATGCTGCCGACTGTGAAAGGCTGCTCTTTCACAGAGGTATCCTGAGTGAAGATCTTATCTGCTGGTATCTCAATAGGACGGTTTTCAGAGCCTTAAGTGGAAATTCAAATCTGCTTCCAAGAGAAGATTGTAAAAACATATAATGCATAGAGAATTACAGATTTTCTTCTGAAAAGCTTATGGATTCATCCAAGAACCCCCCCTCCCAGTTTTTCAGCATTGAGTTTGTACAGTAAATGGGGATCTGCAATTACTCGCTTTTTTTGATGTCTTCGAATGACATGATGAAAATATCACCAGGTTGCCCTCCCCAAGCACATACAGGACACTTTGTGCATGGACATGTTCATGTGAACTTAGAAATAATTTGGAAGTCTATGGGCAGGATATTTTCTAAGCCTGTTGTTTTGTCATCTGCTAGTGGTCAGATCCAAGGATGGCTGTAAGTTTGCGGAAGGACTTCCTGTGAACTTCACACCTCAGTGAGGTTTCCTCTTCTTTGCTTTGGCAGCTCAGTCACACCAGCCCAAAGTGCACAATTTGGAGAGACCTGCTGTCTGCAGTCTCCTGTGGGGGAAAGACAGGCAGAATCAGACAGGCTGTAGGGACACGCAACGAGGCATGGACATCAGAAATAACATCCCAACCCACGGTGAAGAGACAAAGGCAGACACTGTCCAAGTTTGATCTGGGAATGAAGGATGCAGCCCTATGTGGTTCAAGGTAAGGCACCTCTCACACTTTTTTAATCCCATTCACCAATCCCCTGTTCCCAGAAAAAATGGGCAGCAGCTCCAGTGACTGCTCACACTGTCTCCTGGGACCTGAGGGGTTGAGAGCTGAGGCTCCACCTACCTTTGAGCCTTGAAACTTATTGGCAAAAGTGAAACTTTAGATTTTTATTACCTTTAATTAAAACATACTGCAAAAAGCACAAGGCTGGGCTAATGCCAGCAGGTAGCCAGCCAGGTTTTCAAAGTTACATGGGGATGGCATTTTGCATTACTCATACAATTCAAATATGTGATTTAAGCACATATCCCCATCCTAAACTCAGTGCCTGTGCAGGGTGAAAATTCCAGCCCTCTGGTTTTGCAAAGGACAGTATGATGGGGAGAATGTGTGCCACAAATAGAGGTTATTTCATAACATGGGCTAGCATGCCTGTGAAATGCATTAAATACTTTGCCTTGGAAAGCGATGTAGTCTAGTGAGTCATTGCTTTCTTTTGAATTACAGATGAGTAGCCAGCCCTTCATGATGCAAAGAAAAAAACTAGGTGTGGAGCTGGAAACAAAGGGAAATGTGTGTTTGTCCCGTCTTGGAGGGCAAAACATGCTGACTGGTATGGGAAGAGGGGGTGGGCTTGGCCCCAGGAGGTGGCTGTCAGAGCTGTGTCAGGCTGCAGGAGCACAGGTGAGGGCAGATGGGACTCATGTGAGTGACTCTCTGGCTCCTTGACTTAAGGAAAGATAAAAAAAAATTCCCTTAACTCCTGAAGCTCCATAAGGAACCTTTACCAGAGCAGCAGCTCCATCTCATGGCATGTGCATTTCATCACAGAGATAGAGATCTCCCTCCAAAACAGCATTCTGTCCTACAGCCTTCCTGTCTCAGCATGGAGGAGCCGTAAAAGTACAACGGCTCCAGACAAGCACTGTATGGACACAGAGTTTCCAGCCCATCACTTGTCTCTTCCCTTGCAGGGAGATGGTGAGAGGTGTCCCTGCCACAATACAACCTCTTGGTCATGTAGGTAATTTGAAGATGACAAGAAAGTGTCCCCAGTGTCCCAGTTGAACCAGTGCTTGCATCCCAGACCTCATCAGGTTATTCCAGAGTGGATCTTGAAGCATGGCTTTATTACTGAGACCTTCAAGGAGGTTACTGAGGTACCTTATTTGGTAGCAGCTCTGTGTATGTGCCTTGAGTTTTGGGTGGCTTCAAGCTTTCCATGGGCTCTCCTTGCTCTCTGAATTGTTTGAGGTTTCAAAAATACAATTTTTTTTTTTTTAAGAATGAAATTTTTTTCAGTAAAGCCCCGAGGAGCATCAGTGGCTGAAGCTAAGGGAATGGGTGCCTGTTTTTTCCTGAGAGCTGTGTAGGGGCCTGATACAGAGGGGTTTCTGCTGGTGGTTGCTCTGGGGACCAAGATAACAGGTGTGAAGATGAATGCAGGCTGAAAAAAGCTCCATATAATTTTTGACCATTTAGAGCTTGGTTAGGTCCCTGTTGTTCAAGGCTCAGGGGCCTGAGTGCATTAAGTAGGTATCTAATCTCAGGTTTGTGATTTGTGCCTCTTTTTAGGGAGAGGTGAAGAACCCAGCTCTGCAGACCTTCCTATCTGCTTTTTTAAAAAATGCTCTTTAAAAAATCCTATTTTCAAACCTCTCTGGTCACACTAGGGAAGACTTGGTGGTGTCGTGTGGGAAGTCTGTGATGTGGCACCAAGCCTGTAGAGTATTTAATGTTAATCAAAGGCTGAAAAGCAGTAAGGACTGGAATCCTCTTCTGATATCTGCATCTTTTCTAATGTAGTACTCTGGCAATAAGACATTGTAATAATTTGAGGAGAGTTGATTTTCATGGTGCAGGAAGAGGACTGTCCAGGAACAGGGGAAGCCAGCACTGCAGTGCTGCTCCCTGTGGTAATGAGCCATTTCCAGAAAAGGAAAACATGAATATCCTGACAGAAGAACATCTACTTGTGCCCTGCAGAGTTCAGATTGTGGGACTTTGCATGGTAATGATGTGGTCCCATTCCAGCAGGCAAAGGGAGGAGTGGTATGGGAAGGCACACCCTGTAATTGAAAAGCCACTAAGTCATCTCGGACCTGCAGGGATAGCAGGATGGAGGCAGTGGTTTGGTTTGTCTTCACAAGTCTAAGGCAGAACAGAGGATCCTTTTACTTTCCTGGAGTGGGAAATGCAGAGAAACCTCTTCCCTGTGCTGCTCTATTGCTTCCAAGCGGCTACTCTTTTTGTCCTGGGGATTATTCTCAAGGGCACAATGAAGGTGGGAAAGGATAAGAGTGGGAGAGAAAGGAATAAATGAAGGCACCACAGGAGGTTATTTTAAACACCTGCTTTTTTTCAGATGAAGACTGCCCAATTCCAGGCTGTAGGAATGACTATGTGAAAGGATATGCCTGTTGCTAGGATTTGTACTAACTCCTTTCCACTAGAAATGCCTTGTTTCCCTTGAATAGCATTGCCTAAAACCATTCTGGCTGACAGGTATTCAGCTGAGTGATAATATACTAAACCAACCATTTGGTAGACAGGGCATCATTTGCTTCAGCATTGTAAATCATTATATATAAAATCAGTCTCTGGTCCAGAAACAAGAGAGCAGTTGAGATTAATGTTTTCCAAAGGGTCTTGTTTGTACCAAGGTAGGTGACCAGGGTGTTTGGAGCCTTAGTTTTGCTTATCTAAGTCTGTGTGCTGTTAAATGGAGACTATTTCAACTAACCTACACAGTTTGCTCAGGATTATCAAATCCCAGAATAATACAGACCAAGAGGTGATCACCCTGCTTAGAGGAGCAAGACTAGGCCAAGTGTCAAGCAGGATGGTCCTCCAGACTACTCTAATCTCATCTCCAGCCTTTCCTGGAAGACGGGACTGAACATGAACACCAAATCCTCACCACTCCAAATATTGTGGAAGGGATGCTCACGTCTCATTTGCTTCAACTCTGTTGCTTGAGGGGCCATACCCAGGCAAACCATGCACAGGGCAAGAAAAGATGTAGCTTATCCTCACTCCTCTGGCATCTATCTATGTTGCCCCCACCTTAATCCTCAGTGATGGGATTCTCTGGCCAGTGCTGATCCCAGACCAGTTGGGCAAAGCTGGTTTGCATTCATCCTACCTGCAAGCTCAGAACTCCACAGCAGCTCTCGCCCATCATCACCCTCACACCAAGGGGCTGTAGGTGGAACACGTGTGACCTGTGCTAGAGCAAAGCCACCAGCACTGCTGGAGGGACACAGGCAGCCCCCGTGGTAGCACAGTCCTGCCTCTGAGCCAATTCTTGCTTGCTCGCTAATGCTTTCCTCCAGAAACAAATCTTGTTCAACAGCTTGAGCATTGCTTGGCTCTGTGACAGCCAGCTGCTCTGGCAGGTCACTGGGAACAGTTTGTTGCATGATCCTTACAGTTTCAGGGAGGAGAAGCTTCCTCATAGCTGAGAAAGCAGCAAGTGAGGAAGACACGTGATATGATGCCCCTACAAAGGATACAGTCTATGTCAGATACATCCCCAGTGAGCCCTCAGCGGCCATTTACACTGGGAATAGATCACTTCTGGCTGCAGCCTTTCACCAACAAACTGGCAAAGGAGGGCAAAGCAAATCCTCTGTCTTGCAGCTGCAGGGATCTTCCTGCAGAATTGCCTGTGCAAGAAGGGCTGGGTTTTGGGTGTGCTCCCCTTGGGTGGCACCAAGCCCAGTATTGTGCGAGTTCCTGCTGAAGCAACATGCGGGAAGTGGTGACAGGGGGATGCAGCCCAGAGCAGCCATAGGGTGAAAGTGGGACCATGGGGATGGGCTGTCCATCAATGTGCTAGTACAGCAGGCTGGTGGCTGTGTCCAGGTGAAGAGCTGCTGCCTTCCTTCCCTTGGTCCAGAGCAGCTCAGACAGAGGTGCCCCATTTTCCTGTGCACAAGCAGCTTTGTTATGTCTGCTGAAATCAAGACAATTCCACCCAGGTCAGAGAGGTCATGCTTCGACCCATCAGCTTTTATCAATGGTGACTGCTCAGCTGCAGTAACTTTTTGGGACCAAAGAATGCTTTAACCACTCCCTTGGATAAACCCTTAACGATGTGATGGCAAAGCTTTCTTCTGTATATCATTATACAGCCTGTATGTTTGAGGTGGTGGATTTCATTGTTATATCCAGAGCTTTCAAATTAAATTCTCAGTTATCAATTCAATGTCTTATGTAAAGGCAAGGTGCGTCTTCCACACAGCTCAGGGAAGAAGCAGTTAACTGCTGGCTCATCCAGCTGCAAACTCAAGGATCTCGCCAACATCTCCAGAACATCACTGCTGCTGTATTTTACTTTACTCTGCATCCTGAGGCCACTGAAACCTCCAAAGGACAATGGGGACATCCTTTGAGCATGAGAACTTCCCACTGATGCGACTCCGACGCAGTGAACTCTGGCACCTGGTCCCCAGACATTCCCCATCCTCCACCCAGTGAAAATGTGCAGGGGCCTGCAGGAGGCTGCAGAGGTGGGGCTGGTGTGTGTTCTTCTTCAGTGCTTCAGGACTGGTAGAACAGCTCTTAGAGCACAATTTTACTTGGCACAGGCTGGTTTTGTAATGAAAGAAATAAATAAGTGCCATCCTGCTCCACTGGGAGGTTGAAGTGTTTTCTTTCTTTTTTTTTTTTTTCTTTTAATGATCTGTTTGCAGCAATGCCAAACACTGAATACTTCGGCCTCAACAACAGAAGTTTAAAGAAGTATAATTTCATCCTTCATCCATGGGCCTTCATCCATCCACACTGTCATGAAATTGATTTTATTATTTATTATATTTTATTTTATAATTTTATTTTATTTTTTCCTTTAAAGTAGAACTAAAGGAGCATGTTGGTGCTGCTGACTCATCAGCTCTGGAGGCAGGCTCTATATATGTACTCTGTACGCACCCCCACCAACATCCAATCATCTAGGATACCAAACCAGGCCAGGAGGTAATGTCCCCACGGGAGATGAGCGTAGCTGAAGGACCTGAGGGACAGAGTAGTGTCTCCTCACCCACATGGAGGTCTTCTCCTCTCCAGCCCAAGTGAACTTCTCGCAGGCTGGAAGGACAAGAGCCAGTGCAGGAGAGGGAGGGGAACACAGGATTGGAGGCTGGCAGTGGGGGAAGGAATGGATCACCTTTTTCAACAGCACCTTGCAGTTAAATCAGTTCAAAGTTATCACAAAACCATAGGGCAGTATTTCACTCCTCTTCACTGCGGTCTTGCTCCCAAAAGTACCAATACGAGTGCTGGCTAGCATGCAGGACAAGACTTTTATGCACTGAGCTCAATACAAAGCAGCAGATGAAGTCCTGCTCTAGCAGAGCAGTACAGGAGCATTTCTACCAATTTCAGTGAGAGCCCTGCAGGCAGACAGCTTGCAGGGACAGGCTTGAGGAGTTTCAGGAAGCTTCAAAATACAGTAAATAACAATAAGCAGAAATAAAAAAAATGAATTAGAAATGGGTTACCTGCTCTGAAGGAATGGGTCTCACATTTCCTTGAAAGAAAACAAACCATTTTGTATTATTTACATTCCATTTAACTCACTGAAAAACCCAAACAAACAAAGGCATGGTATTAGGTAATTTTCACTTTTTTGATAGAACATAGCTATTTTATATCTTGTTATTCAATGGATGAATAAAAATACTCAATATATTGTCTATACAAGTCTATACATGTAGGATACATATATTCCCTCAAACACTACAAGTTAAAGCAACCATGATTTTTGTGAATAAGGCCATGTAGACATGCAAGGACAGCAATGGATTGGGGATCCCACATTGTTGCAGCTTAGCAGAGAGCTGTTGCAGGACTGGGATGTGCAAACTGGGATAGGGTCATGGCTGCAGCACTTCTCTACTGTGTTGGGGCAGCTCTTGGGTGGTGGGGCTCAGTACAGGCTGCCTGTTTGAGTGCTTGCCTTCTCTTCTGGGAGGGTTTTGCAGTCTGTGTGCTGCCAGGTTGCTGCAGGAGGTGCTTGAGGATGAGGCTTCATGTTACAGCTTGAGCCAAATTAACAGCTGCCAACATCAAAAAGAAGTCCTGCTGCAGGCAACGTCCTTCTGCCCCTCACTTGGTGCTGTCTGGGGTGTCTTCTAATCCCCATGCAAGGCAGTTTGGCTCATGGGATGGACAAAAGCCCAAGGGAAAGAAAACAAACAATTTTTGGGGGCTGGGTTAATATGCTGTCAGTTCCCGTGAATGCAGGTGGAAGAAGGTGGTGAAGGGGCAGCAGGACCTTCCCTTTTTGGTGGTGGCAAGCTGCTAGGTCAGCTTCACTGTGGCAGTGCACCTGCAACTGGCTTGTTTGAAACTATCTATTTCAGTTGTGGCTATAGGAACTGCAGTTACACCTCGATTCACTGTGTCAGAGTGCCTGGAGACTGTCTCTGTTCACACACACCTGTCAGCAGAGTGATGGGACACCCGGACAAGGCAGAAGATAAAAATCCATGTCTCACCCCTTGTGCAAACACCCTATTTCTGCCTGGCTGACTTCACAGCATAACTTTTTAACCATGACTTTCTCATGCTGGACTGCTCCCCTACTATACTGCTGCACTACCTTGACTCTGCTATGATGGAGACACCAAATGCTTACTCCAGAAACCTTTGCTCCACAAGCCCTGTAAGCAGTGAGGCTCTGATCCTCCTACTGCACACCAAATAACAGAGCAACAATGGCTGAAAGTAATAAATCCTGCCTGGCTTTGTTAAATCATGAATAACTGCTGTAAGGTAAGGAGATCCATATGATCAGTTGACTTATTCTACCTTCAGTGAGCTGGTAGCTGAGTTCTCATGCCTCTCCCAGCTAGGAATGCACAAGCCAAGCTCTTGCTGCAATGCCACTGATTTCTTTTTCCTTCAAGATTCAAATTAATTTTCAAAATACTAATCACTATTGTTTCTAGCTTCATTCCCTTCTGCACATTTGAAAGAGACTTGTTCACTTACCTTCCTGACTGCTGTGAAAGGGTTTCCTGATCAGGGGGGTGGTTTGGTCATCTGTTCCAGGCTCAGTGTCCTCTGCTTGTCTGTGGCTGGTGGGTCTTTGAAAACAAACCAGAAGTGATAGAAGGGGAGGGAACAATGACTGCAGAGTTTGGGAGATACTGCATAGCAGAGCAAAGCTGTTTTGTTTGTTTTCTATCTTTTCAAGTCTACAGCAGCCCGTGTAATTTCCTGGCTACAAACTGTAGTTTTTTTCTAACAGATGCCAGTAAGTTTGTTGACTGAGCATCACTAGGTTCACTCATTTGGCCATGCAGTTGCTCCAGCACTGTCCTGTCATTCAAAGATGAGGCGTAAAGCTGATGTGTTTTTGAGCAATAACAGTTTTGCTAAGCAAGACAGGCTGGGGATGTGCAATGCACATAGCAGGCACTAGGCACTGTTGGCAGCCCTGTGTGGAGGAAGTTGGACAGATGCCAGAAGAGGAGGATGTCAGACTCAAAATGCAGCACTGATTTTCTGCAATTTTTGCAGTTAAACCCTGTCCCCACACCACTTCTATCACTTAAACCCAAGTTGTGAAGGAGCTGCAGGGAGGAAAGCACCTGCTATGTATTAGGGACAATGCAGATTTTTGTTTGTTTGTTTTTTCTTTGTTTGTTGTTTTGCTAGTTTTGGTTTCTTCACTCATCACTAATCTCTGCTTACATAGGCATGTGGAAAGACAATCCATTTCCAGCGCTGTGTAACTGGAAATTTGGAGGCCATGTTTGCCACCTTGCTTTCTGGCTTGCTGCTTGTCCTGTCATCCACAAACTGCCAAGTGCTCAGTGAAGTCCAAGGGAGCACTGCATTGGTCAGGAACTAGTCAAATAGAGAAAATAAACTAAACATCCAACGCCAGGCCAACTGGGAATTTCTTTGGGAGGATTCTCCTTGGGTGGCTTTTCCTTCTCTGTGGATGTAGTCACATTTGACTCAAGTAGTGCTTTGCTCAAGGATGGCTTTCAGATATGACAGCAGTGTAGTTGTGAGAATAAAAATGTGAATGCTTTTGTGTAGCACCCAATTTCTTAACTGCCACTTTGAGAAATCCGGCTCAGCTTTGATAATACAAATAATACATTCCAGGCTTAAAAAGCCCTTTATTACTGATGAGAACATAAATAATTAAAGAAAAAGCTCAGATTTTCCCTGTGCCTTTGTCGTTACACTAGCTACGTAAGCAGCTGGACATATGTAAAGCAACTAAAAGCAATTCTTCTCATCAGCTTTCTAGAAACATTTTTAAGCTGCAGTAATGCAACTCTCCTATCACACTAAGCTTTATTGGTTCAGTAACAGAAACTAAGAAACTTCATTGGAGACCAGATTATGGTGGTTGGAAAAGCAGGGGGATTCTTCTGCTCTTCAACTCCATTATCTCCCCCACAGTGTCTTGATCAGCTTTCTTACACACAGCCTCGGTTTCTGTTGAGACACGCAAATGGCTTTTTTGACTGCCAAATTGGCATAACCCTTCTATTTTTATGTTTTAAAAGAGCTTAAACCCCTCCATCCTCTTTGGATATGTCTTTAAAATTGACCAGTACTGGGAGGATTTCATGTAGATCTGAAGGCTTAGAACAAGATGTTACCTCTACCAAGCTTCTAGTTTTACAGTCAACAGACATGAAAAGCCCAGCGGGGATAAAAGGAACTTAACCAGTTCTGTCTAATGCATATAAATCTACCTAAGAGCTCAAGGCACTGGAAGTACTCAATGCACTACATTTATGTGAGTCTAAGATATAGAAATGGGTCTTCAGCCCACATGCCACATGTCCCATTTTGATGCCAAGTTAATATGAATTAAGAGACTGATATGAATAAACAAGGTCAGTCTGGGCTGGGCCAAGTTGAATCAATGTAAAATAATTGTCAGTATTTTCTGTCAGCAATGCTGGTTTATCTTGGCTCAGGATTCTCAGCGCTATAGATTATAAAATGTTTTCAGTGGAACAGTTGGCAGACATTTTATTGATTTTTCTTTGTTTTGTGAATGCTGGAAAAATTTCCATTAAGTATACACACCGTTCATGTGATAAAGCCAAATTGCTTTTTGAAACTTTTCTTTCTTCAAGTGTGCTAATGCGTTAATACATTAGCAATCTAATTTAATCAAGAGGACTTTTGTCTGGAATCAAGAGGCCATAGAGCACACCTCGATGCATCTCGAGTACTTATGGGTTAAGAAGAGTTAATTTTGTGTTTTCAAGGTGCTGTATGCATACTGACTAATTAATCTGCCCCTTTGAATTTGGTAATGTATTATCTCAGTTTTACAGATGTAGAAATCGAGAGTGCAACTTCACACAAAGCCATATATATCTGCCTGCTGTTGTGTTCTCAATGCATATGAAGCTCCTGGGCTGAGCAGTGGCAAAGAACAAGAAGGAAGGCTGCAGCAACTGGGCAGGAGTAGCACTGCTGAGCTGCCGGATACCACTTCTGACATGAATTTCCTACACCACAATGCCACATCCCTGCATCATGCCTCTTAATAGAGTTACTTTGGAACTGAAAATTGCCAGGGCAGAGAGAGAAGCTTGTAGGATTACACCTGGACCTGGCAGACTGTACTTCTCAGCCTACTTTTCTGCTATTTTAAGAAGAAGTTTACTTCCTGGTCAAACAGAACTTTTGCAAAAGATAATTGACAGTGTAAAAACAAACAGAAGTGCCATAACGGTGATGACTGCTTATTTTAATTGCATAGAACAGTGAAGTAAGAGTAAGAAATCTACTTAGTGCTGTTTTTTATGTGACACACAAATGGGGATGCTGTGGGATAACTCTAATTCTCTCTTGTTGTGGTGATTTAATAACCAACATATGTAGATATGGAAGATGCTCTTAATACTTCCTGAGGTTTCATCAGTGATGCTACAGATTCAAAATATATAAACATGCTTCTGAGCTTAGATAAAAACCTTATAGAGAAGTAGAAATATGTGGCTTTTTAAGTACATAAGCAACAAGAACGTTTTATGATGAAAATCACTGTGATAATATACACTTTTCCTTCCATCCTAATTATTCAAAAAACACATACCCTAATTAAAATAGTTCTGGTTTGGGGAATGGGGACAAGGTAGATGGATAATAAGCTAATCCAACTTCACACCCATTCTGACATTGCCAACAAATGCAAGATACTTAAATCCACAATACATTATGGTAAGGAAACAGAATGACACACTGACGGGGAGAAAACCCACACCGCAGCTACTAAGGCCAATGGCAGAGCAGTGGGTGCAGCCATAGCTCTGTGCTGGCTCCTAGGTGCCAAACTCTGGCACAGGCACTCACTAGTTGACTAATCCATAAAGAAGCTGTCCCACAGGCAGTTGATCAGTTCCTTCATCTGCTGAGAGGATCAGAATGCTAGCTTGGTCCTCTGAACAACAGCATTCAAAATATTTTCCTCATTTACAGGCTTTTGCTGCAGGGTTATGCTGATCAAAATGTTTCCACAAATAGATAACAAGAATAATGGGAGAACAAGGACTGTTAGACTGCAGCGCAGCTCTGACACTTGGAATGAGAGAATGGCAATGGCCAATGGTAAACACAAGCCAGAGATGAAATCTTTGTCTTGTAAAGTGATTCACTGGACTGTGCATTGTTGGTGTATTTAACTATTGTGTTTACACTAGAGTGAAAGAAATCACACAGAAAATGAAATGCTGCTCTCTGGACTATTGTCCTGAAATCTTTACTGCCCACCATTCTATATGTGTGTATATGGTTCAAAAAGTTGACTGCAGCTCTACACTGGAGTAACAGTATTGCTACTTCCATAAAATGTTGTGGAGTTAAATCAAGAATCAGTTCTAAAGGAAATAAACCCTTGAGATTGTTTCACAAATGATTATTTTGTTTCTGGCCTTCTTCATCCATTTTCTGTTTCTGTCTCCACCCCAGACTATGGTTTACCTGGTTAGGCAAAAGAGAAGATGTGAAGAGTTAATTGAAGTGATTTTTTAATCATGCAGCCTGGAAACTGGGCTCCAGTTTCACATATACAGACGTCAGGCTCCCTGAAGGACATCAATAACAAGGTTTATTAAGCAAGTGAAACATCAAAGTCTTCTGCTATTCTTCACAGGGCCCTTGCCCAGGAGTCCTGCCTAGGTGTAACTTAGGAGATGTGCCTCAGCTGTCTCAAAACAAAGGTTCTGTCAGTGCTAAAATACAAGAAAGAAAGAAGTCTGATGATGTGCCAGAGATGAGCTTCCAGAAAACTTGAGTGAAATGCAGATTTGGGACAGTATCTGGGTCTGACAGTGTTAGAAACGCAGTAACATAGTAATTCCATGGTTTTGGTGCAACTAGCTGGTACAAAGATGTAAAGTCAAAGCAATAACAAATGACTCTGAAAGAAGAAAGAGCAGCCATCCTCTTACTGAATAACTGCAAAGTACTGTTGTAGTGTCTTATGGGAATTAGGGGAAGCTCTGCTACCTAAAAGAAGCCTATTACAAAAATGGAAATCTTTGGTAATGCTGGAATATCTTAGACAGAGAGATGAAACACTGCAATGACTGCAGAAGCAAGAACAGCCCTATTTATGTAGGCTTCTAACACTCAAAACTTCCTTTCTTTATAGAGATTTCTTCACATTAAGAAATCTGATGCAGACTTGGCAGCAGACATCGTAGAAAACAAACTCTGCGAAACTGGAGGCAAACCAAGCCACAGTTAGGTGCTTGTAATCACCCATAGCTTTTTTTAAGCACAAGGAAGAAGTTGGAGAAGTCACCTGTGCCTCAGCAGGTGACCTTCCCAGCTGGTTGATGTCACAGGGAGTGCCTTTAAAATCTAAATTCGTGTTGGCAGGCTTCAGGCAGCGGTGGCCAGCCAGGAGAACCGTGCGAAGTTTTCTTCCATAGCTCTACAAGTGGTGATCAAAAACTCTGGCCTCTCCCAGGGGAGATCAGCTGCACCCCCAGGTGTCCACAGGCAGAGGAGTTGGTGGCATGGCTGGGAGCCTGCTTTATCCTCCTGTATCTGGCAAGAGGCAGCCAAAAGCCTTGGGAAATCCCAGCAGTTTATGCAGCTCTGGTGATTGCAAGGAACCACTTATGAGGCTCAGCAATTTATGGTGACCCACCTGGGTAGGTGCAGGCAAACATGGTAAAGAAGGGGAGCCCAGGAGTAGGAGCAAAGTTGAACTCTGCAATCTCCCTCCTAAGATGCCTGACAAAGGCAGGACTGCCGGAGTCGTGTGAGTCATAGCCACCTCTGAAAGGGAAAAGGTGAGCTGAAGGGAGGACAACGTGTTTATACCTTGGGGTCAGAGACATGTTGGGATTAGTCTCTGCTCTAGTACGGTGTTAAAGGAGCTCCTTTTATTGGAGCACTTGTAAAGTCCTCTGCAGTCAATGCAGTCTCCAGCACGAAGACTGTCTTTATTATTTGCCTATATCAATATGGTGCTATCTTTATCCCAAAACTTAAGATAGAATAATTGTGCACTGTATTTTTAAAGGCAGGCCCCATCTCCAAATCCATGAGATCACTCTGAAGGCTTTGGACCGTGTCCTGTATCCCAAAAGTTGTAGGTAATCCATAAAGTAACTACTTCACTAGTGGTATGCAGCTGGTAAAACAGATATAATGTTTAATATTGAAAAAGCTCAATGTCCTCATATAGGGGAAGACAGAAGACTAGGTAACATATAGATTTGAAGAAAGAAACGTGTGTTTTACCTAGGCGAAGAGTGTTCAGCACAGTTATGCACAAATGGTTAGGATGAATTCAATGTGGAAGTTCAATGTTGTACTTGCACTATATTTATTAAAAATATTCCTACATACAGTAGGCATAGAAAAGTCTGTATACTATCAGTCTGTATACTATACATCTATATAACCACATTGAAAAAGTAACTTTTTTATTTTTCTATCAAGAATGCACGAAGAAAAATAAGAGAAATAACTGCTTTTTGAATCTTTGCAGAAGAGCTATTTCATTCTAATTTCCCATCCCTTGCAAGGTAGTGTGCAGGTTCACTAGAAACAAAACCATTGGAAAAAAATGCCAGTCATCAGAACTGCTGTTTCTCTCATAATAGGCAAGTTCAAGGGTTTAATCAACTTTAGAAGAAGGGCATTCTCAAAAGGACATTCCAGGGACTTTGGTCACAGGCTGGTGATGTGCTTACAGAAATCTGTAAAGATCATATCAGGCTTTTAAAAGTTCTGTTTACCACCTGTAACTGTTAATTTGTTGCATTTCCATTGCTGTATTTCTTTTTCCTCCACATTCAGTAAGGAAGGCTGCATTTGTCCAAATGATTTGAAAATGGTTGTGCTAGTGTGTGTCAAATGCTCACAAACTGTCTGTTTCTGGAGATTTCTTTGTGTCCATGCCCTATCCTTCTGGCTTCCAGGTTTTTCTTAGTTCCTGCTTAGTGTCTTAATGTTTTATTGCGTTTACAGTCATGACGCAGATGACAACTGCAGTTGTCAGGAAGGTTCAGAATGTCAGACATGCACTTCAAAACTATTTAAGTTAATTGTCCCTCCCCCCTTTCCTTCCCTGCAGCACTCACCCATGGGAGAAGCTCTGCACTGGTAGTCTGATGGCAGGGCCTGGAGCAGGTGGGTTGTACCCTCCTTCCTGCTCTGAAGATTGATCAATGAAGGCTTCACAAGATGGGTCTTCTTCGTCTGACTGCCCCAGAAGTTCTGCTAAGATGAATTAAGATATGATGTCATGCTTTCTTGATTTGAAAGTACCAAGCAAGTTCCCAACTGGTTGCCTTGGATGTCAATAAGGACAAGGGTGTCCTATCTTATGAATACTGAAATGAATTAAACTGAATGAAAAACCATACGCTTATATAGCTTTCACCCTTGACTTTTCCTCTTGAAAACGAGGCTAATGACCAGCAACAATAACATATCCAGGAGTTTTTGAAAGGCAGGGAGTGAGTGTGTATTGGCTTTAGTTTGCAAGGAGGAAATGCCTTCTCTAAATTGTCAACTACACAAGGCCCAGCTGGCTGCCAAAGGCTGCTGTATACAAGCATTTCCTTGTTGCCGTACAGATCCAAGTCTTATCAACTGGACTGGTCCTCCAGAAGGGTATGTGTAACTCCTTCCTTTAAAAATAAAGACTTCTCTTAGCTTTGTTTTAAAATATTTTGTTTTACAATCAAGACCTGAAGTTTTCAGTAGGTGAAGCAGGGGCCTCCAATTCACAACCTCCAGTCTGAGCCCTTTTGGGGAAGGAAATTTTTTGAAAATACCTGAACCACTTAAAAATATAGAGGAGGAATTGCATATTCTAGGTGTGAGACTTAAAATAAATAAATAAAAAATTCAATCAAACCGCAGGCTAGTAGAGTTTGGATTGAGGAAAAAAAATCCTGTTACAGATAAAGACTTTAAAAGATTTTTCTCAAAATCGTAAGACCCTTTTGCATTTTTTCCTGTTCTAATCCTGTTTTTCTCCCCTTGTTCTCTGCCTTCTTGGATCCTATATAAGTTAATCTGCATGATATCCATGGCAATACCATGGGCAGGGGGAAGAATATACCACTCTTGTGAATGCTGCCATGCTGCCAGTTATTTTTTTTTCTAGAGACCCAGAACGCTCAGTGGCTTAGGAGGGCAAATCTACTTGTAAGTATTTCTGAATCTCTGAGTCCTAAAAATCCAATGCTATAAGATTACTGTGGACTATTTCTACTCTTCATGCTACCTAAATGTTATTAGCATCTGTGGTGAGACAGAGGGTGAAGCGTGGCAACCAGCTTGGCTTTCTCAGGTAACTGGTACACTCCACCTGCGTTGCTGTTTCCCATATGCGGAAAAATGTGGGCAATAGTTGAAAAAGCCAGCTGGGCTGGGGTCAGCAAACCACCAAGCATACACATCATGTTACACTAAATAAAGGTGCTAAACTGGCACTGGTGCAGTTTCTCCTCCACCTTCAATAAAAAATCCAAAGAGAAAGGAAAAAGCAGGTGTATGCAGAATGCTTTACATCTAAGAAACTCAACTCCAGGACAAGTAAAGGATGTTTCTCTGGAGTTCTCTTCTTGGACCCTGTTGTGGAGTGAGAAGCCAAGAGAAGGAGGAGAACAATATGGAGAACTCAAAAAGGTTCAGGAAAAACTCCTTTTGATATGCATAAAGAACTCTGGAAAAGAACTTAAAATTCCTGTTAATAGGGAAAAATAAAATTAAAAAAAATTATGCAAAATCCACTGCAGCTCTCATAGGACAGACTTTGATGGCCTTTGCTTGGGAACACTGCTCTCGCTGCTGTGCTTCCACCTGGATCTGGGTCTTTGAACCTCCCTCTTTACTCAGCCATAGCTTTTTGAGGAGCAAAATGTTAAACCTTTTAGTTTTCTAAATGTCAAAGCTCAGACATACAGTGTAAGTCAAGCTGATGTAATTAATTTTTCTTTTTTTTTTTTTTTCACCTATTTAGTAACATTTAAGACCTACTCCCTTAAAGTTACAAACTTTCAACAATATGTGATGTCCATGACTTCTTCTGAGACATGACTCCTGAGGCTGACCTAATTCCAAGGAGTAGGGGCATTTCTGAACATAAAACCCTTGGAGACGCTGAAAGAGGAGTGTGTATTGAGAAAATAAACAAATTAGAATTGGGTCGACTTTGTCTTGATCTCTTTCCATCATACTATTAGTTTGTATTTTCTCATACCTGCTGAGAACCAGAGCTGAGCAAATCACAACCTTCTCACACCAAGCCCTTCAGTGTAAGTCATGCACGTGCTCTAGGAGATATCTAGCAGCTTTTTAACATGGAGTGGGCTACAATTTGGATGTAGAAAGTCTTTTTATGGCACACTACTAATATATGAATGCTATGAACAGTTAATTATAACATGGTAAGGGGCTTTGATATTTTGCACTGTGGATGTATGAAGCACCTTGTTAAAAAACACTACTGGATCCATAGGAACGTCATGGAAAACAGAGTAGTTTGTCATATGCAAACACACTTGTAAAAAAAATTGGGAGAAGTGAGGAGTTCTTACCCACAGGAGTGCAAATAAATTTCTTTGCACTTTCCATATCTAAAATAAATATCAGCTGCAGTGTTGAGCATTAGATAGGATCAGATGCCTGGAGTGGTTCAAAGCCACAAAACAATCAGATATGAGCTCTAGAGTAAAGAAATAAATATTTTTGTTGTGGGACATGGACTCTGTTCACTGTGAGAAGTGCTAAAGCAGGAAAATCACACTAAACAACACAGCCCTTCCCAAACTAGAGGCAACATATCATACACTTAATTAAAAAGGGGAGGATTTTGGCAACAATACCATAGAGCTGAGAGAGGGTGGTGGTCTTCACATCTACATGAGGACTCTGCCTAGGTTTTGTTGCTTAACAGAGATTTGACTTTGTGCTAGCACTGGAAGGATCACAAGTTTCACCCATGATTTTGTATTCAGGCATTCTGGGATATTCCTTTGGTTTATTGCACAATAAATTGCTGTTTTAAATTCCAGCCTGGTATTTGCTTAACATGTTAGGATCTGGGAATTTGAATCTCAATTTGAATTTTAAAAGCTTGAGAGTGGGTATGTGGCTAATATTGCTGTTTCATCATTAATTTATCAGATGCAATAATATGATCTTTTTGTGCTAAAAATCTTTGCAAAATCCCGTTTCTCATGATCAGTTTTTGGGATAATATTGTGTATACACAACCACACAATGCACATTCTGCATTTCCAAAATTTGCTGGTAATGGCTATTGCTACATCTGAAAGACCTAAACGTTTCTTTAGAAGTCCACTAAAAGTTTTCCTAGGCTTTAATGAGCAGGAGGATGCTCTCTAAGCAATGTTCACAGGTTATGAGATATCACACCTTCCCTGCTCATACATCTGTCATTATTTAACTGTACCTATTCTCTTTTGAATCTGCGTCTGCAAATCAGAAGCTGTTACCATTCTCCAGAATCCTCCACTAGACATTCAGGGATAAAAATGCATTTTAAAATGTGCAAATCTGTGGTAAAATGAAAACCATCTTTTAATACTGCTTGCAAAATTGACAGCTCTACTGAACAGAAGCCATTAAATTATTTACAAAGTAGTAGCTGCTCTTGTAGCAGCCTTTTTTGGGCATGAAAATAAACTAGTTGATAAGTGAGAGATAAGCCATTTGACTTCTTCTTTGTGTGCCTGGCACGGTAGGCAGAGCCAATTCTGTACAATCTGATGTTTACAGAGCAATCCTCATGTACGACCTCCTTAGGCAACAGGGACACAAGAAGCCTTTAAAATGCTGAAGCAAGCATTTAATCAGAACTCTTCATGCTGATCTTTGAAAAATTCAATAAGTTCAAAAAATGTAACTCCTTCTAAAGATAAAATACCATTTTTTTGCTTCAGGAGTTGCAAATATATCCCAATGAACTCCCAGTGAACCACACAGACTTTAGACATACTGCTGTTTTACTAAAAAAATGAGGTAAATAGTAGCATTTTTCCAAAAGAAACAAGTCAAGGGTCTGAAGAAATGCAAAATGATTGTTGTAAAACAGCAGAGTTTAATAACAGCTGTACTTTTCTTTTTAGGCATTTAAACAAAAGCAAAGTGAGTGCTGTAAAACAGTAGAGTTTAGTAACAATCATACTTCTTCTTTTTTTAGGCATATAAACAAACTCATTTTTTTACTTGAATAGCTAATTCTATGCGAGCTCATATCTCCTCTTATTATGCATTAACTTTTTTTCTAATTTAAATGTTTATTTTTACCTGTTGAAAGCAAGCTTTCATGATTTTGTGAGGTTTTGTGTTTTTTTTTAAGGCAAATTGCTGCAAGAGGCATGAGACAGAGCCTGATTTCACACATTCTTGAGTTGCTCCACCTTAACTCTATCCCAGGTCTTCACTAACTACATGAAGCTATTTCTAAAGCTACTGGCTAAAATTCTTCTGGTATCAAAATCAGTGGGATCTTCCATTGCTGACTTGAGTGTGGTCAGCTCTTTTTTTCTGGCTACAATTTTTCTCCTGAAAACGTCTTTCTAAATAAACATATTCTAATAAAATTGTTTCATTTCAACAAATTCCTACAGGGAAACCACAGAGCTTTGTGAGTGTGGAAAAATGTAACTCTAAACTACTTTGCTTCTTCTGGGCTAGTTTTCCATGGATTCTTATATTTATATTATTTTTGTGTTGTTTTGTTAATTCCCAGGGCTGACATGTTTGCATTTGACAAATACAAATGGTTGAAATATTGTTTTTATAGTGTTTTTAAAACTCATTGAGAACAGTTGTTACTGTTTAGAGTTCTGGAATAGGTACATTAAATCTGAGTATCTCCTGTTTCTGTTGTAATTTAACAATTTGATACCTGAGAAGATAAGGCACTTCCATCACTACCAATAGAATCAACCCTTAACAGTAGCATAACATCATTATTTTGCTAGTTGGATATTAGTGGCATATTAGAGGTAATAGCAACAGCAAAACTGTTTCAGTGGGTGTGCCAGGAAATTTAAGAATTAATATAAAAGTTATGTGACAAAACTAAAGAAGTAACTTACATTTATAAACAATTCTTTTTTTATAGTGTAGTATAAACAGTTATACTTCACTTAGCAGTCTTCTGCAGCTTGCAATGAAAACTGGCTTTAAAACTTTCTGCAAATGGAAATGCTAAGTCTTTACTAGTTTTGGCTGAGATTTCAATCTCTACTACTCATTTGCTCTGCTAGAATCATGCACAAAATTAAGCTAACCATTACACAGGCTGAATAGTTCATTTTATATCTCCCTGGAGCCCAAGTAATCAGGTTCTTTAGGAACTACCCTAGCAGTGCCATATTAATTAATTAAAAAAAAAGGTGTGTCTTACAGTGTGATCCAGATGTAGTAGTACCAAGCCAAAATGAGTTGCCAGCTTAAAAGAGACTGAATAACCAAGGATCTGCTTCAATTACAGCCACTCTCACTTCAAAGACTTGACTGGTGTCTCAGCAATAGAGATCCTGCACCTCTAGATTTTATCAGGTTTCCTGACCCACGTGAAGTTTGCCTGGCAATCCTGGCAGTGGACGAGTAGTTCTCATCTCTCTGTGGATGTACATTAAGCTGCTGGAGTGCCAAGATGAGCAACCTAAGGCTGCTATTACTCGGTAATTACAGCAGGCACAGGAGGGAGGGCATTCTTGGTGACTAGGCAATTTCTTTGTTTGGTAAGTGATGCTTTAGACATCGCTTTTTTTCTTCTTCTTCTTTTTTTTTTTTTTTTAAATTTTAAGTGATTATCTAGAAATAGCTAAAGGAAAGCCAAGTAAAAACTGTAAACATTCTTATTGTCTGGGGCAAGGGCTGCAGCAGTGGAACTGTGGGCGCGTGCTCCAGAGCATCAGCGAAAGCATTCAGGGAAGATCTCGTTATTCATAAGTGATGCTCTAGAGACTTCACATAGGCAAAAGTGCCTCTGGCATTGCAAGCCCCAACCCACAACGGGCAAAGCAGGCACTGCCGAACTTGCGTGTTCCTTCAGCTGCTCTTCGTGACGCCCTTGTATGGGGCACACCCTCTGTTTGGCACTTCCAGCTCAAGGACCCAGCTTCTCCACTCCTGGCTTCTGCCCTTCAGGCATCCAGAGCAGGGAGAAGTGCCGGCCAGACCGGAGGCAGGTAGGCTCAGGGGAGAAGAAAACCATTCCAAGGGGTTAATTGAAAAAGAAATACATCCGCAAACACAAGATGCAGAATGGAAGCTTGAAAATGAATGCTGCCAGCTGGAAGCTGGCCAAACTGATAAAGCAGAAAAGAAATTGAGGGTTAAATGTTTTGGATGCTGAAGGCCTGGAGTTCAAAGCACAGCTCAAGGAAACTCCTAGCCACCAAGTCCATACAAAGAGGCTCTAGGCAAACACAAGCCTTCTGCAGGACAGCTTTATCCCAAACAGAGTTCCCAAAAGGCAATGGTTCAAATGAATGGTTAAAGGATATCTTTTAGCATCTGGGAGCTCTTTTACAAGGAAAACTGATGCCCACAGGTGAGCTATGGCTGAGGGGCAGAAGGAGTTGCTTTCCACACGGAAGTGGATGTGAAGTGAATCTGCCCACGTTGGGTTGGAAGAATAACGTCTAACTGTGGATGTACTTCCACTGCTGGGTAGGAAAGGCAGAAGGGAGCTGGTCCTCCAGGCCAGGAGATGAAGGAGACCAGAGCAAGGCCGGAGATCACTCTGCCTTCCTGAAGCACCAGCTCCTGTCCATATCAGGAGCAGAGTACTGTACCTGATGGCAAACCTTTTTTTGCCAGGTATATAAGGACTGAAGGACTGAAACTAGAAATTCCTGTCTAAATCCTAGGGAGAAAACACCCTGGATTTTTATTTGTTGTTTTATCTTTTCCAAGGAAAATTTCTGATTTGGGTCTGCATGGCCTACTATTTTCTACAAGGTGGATTCGGAGCAGGGAAGCTGCCTTCTTTCACTGCACCTGGAAGCTGGACTCAAAACAGAGGATAAGACAACTGACATAATACTCTCTGTGCCAAGTTCTTCTCTTGTGGTTTTGTGACAAGAACCCTGTGTTTCCAGAACTGTCCCTCCTCTATGCAACAAGACCATGTTGGTCTTCAGTGAGCCTTTTTTAAATCAGCTTCTAGTGCAGGAATTGTATTTAGAAGCAGGAAAGTCTTAGTATTGACAATTTTTGAGCAGGTGCATAACTATACCATAGCACTGGAGCAATGCTAGAGTTCAAGAGTTAGGTAATTGCATCTCTCTCAAAAAGGAATTGCCTCAGACCAGTTAATTTGTCAAGATAACGAATTGCAGCAATTCTCCTAATTTGGAGCTGCGCCACTAACACTGATCTGAACTGTATTTAAACTCTTGATGACAGAGACTGAAAAAGATATTGCAATACTGGAGGTACAGGTTCCTAAAGCAAAACTGCATGTACAGCTGGAGCCGAGAGACAGCAAGGGCATGCGAGTACACATCCTGCATATCCCTTAGATATGAAGAAATTCCCTGGGGCACTGACTCTGGTGCCTGGGCAGGCAGAGTTCATCTTGTATCTTTGGGAGTGATTGAAGTCCAAAAAGGATAATATAGTATCCATCAAGCCTCAGTTTCTTCAATATAAGATAACATGAGTAGAATTCTTACCACCTCCCTTCCAAATAAAGAAACACACCCCAAAAGTACTGGTCTGAAGTTACAGAAAGCTTTCTGGTAGCTGCAATAAAAACCTCTCTGTGGGCCTGATGCTGGGATTCCCACAGCATTGTGTTCTTCCAAGCCATAGGTTGTTGACACATTTTTCTTTTCTGTGCAGCAGCAGACATGAACAAGTTTGGAGGAGCGGAAAAGCAGAAGAGAGCTCCATTGAAAATTCAGGCTTAGCCCAATGACTGTCCCCTATTTCTGGTAAAAGTTAAGTAGACAGCATCAGGTAAAATGGAATGATATATGCTCTTGTGCCAGACCTTCTCCTCTGGCTGCCAGGTGTTCCTTTCCCCAGAGGAGAGATGTGGGCCAGAATAAATCCTGTACATTGACTCAGGGGAACTGAAAAGAATCTCTGACTCTTGCCTTGCTTTGGCACACCCTCTCCGGGAAAATAATGGACTGAAAACATGATGGGTTGTTGTTGACTGTGTGATTATGTCAGTGCCTTAAAAAGCACTAACACCAGAAATTAGCCAGGCAGATTATTTCAGAATATTTCTGCTGAATGGTCTACTCAGAATAATAATTCTCTACCTGAAAGTTCACTTAATTCACAAAAGCAAAGTGGCTTTTATTTTGAAATAAGTGCATCTACAGGCAGAGTTCTTTCCAAATAGCTATTCTGGTCATTGCCAAATGTAAACAATTTGGTAAACATAAATTGATGAGGATGGTAAAGAACTCATGAAGGTATGGCCTGGGACTTACTCAATTTGCAAGCACTTACTTAGACCTGTCTTCCTCAGGGCTAATATGGTGATCAACAGAGCTTACAGAGAGCTGGGTTAAATTTAAACATAGTATTATGTTTGAAAAAGAAATGAGCTTTTGGAAACTGTCTCCTCCTGCTGTCCCCTCAAGTTCCAAGTCTATTTTGCTTAGGTTGATCCTCACTTTTAAGTATCAGTCAAGTGGTAATCTAGGATTTAGTAGATCTCAGAATTGTTGATTGCCCATAAGGTTGGGTCTAAGGCTGGCAGGGGCTGGAGATGAAGTGCACGCAGTCTCTTCTAGAGCAAGTGAATGACTGGTAAAGAGTAACTTTACATTGCCTGCAGCTCAGCTCTGGCTAAAGTAGAAATGTCTTGCTGTGTGCAGATTGCAGAGAAAGGCTTAAATATTAAGGTAGAAAATTATAGAAAGAACAGATCTTTGCACGTTGGGTGCTTATCTGTTTTTCTTCCCAAGACTTTTCTGCTGCTGGAGTGCTCCTGGGAAAGAAACAGCCATCTCAGACTGGAAATCTGGGCTGAGGTTGCTCTGACTGTGTTTGTGATGGCTTAGTGTGTGTGTCCACACAGCGTGGCAGCAGCAAGAGCTATGTGGGAGATGCAAAGTGACCTAGATCAGCACTCCTAATTCCTGCAGCTGTGCTAGTTGCTAGTTGCTTCGTCCTGTGCAAGAGTGATGTGAACCAAATACCAGTCACGTTAAGAGACTGACCCTGTTTTCTTGGAGAAACCTGTGTAAAAATGGATATAACAACACTCTTGACACTTACCTCACAGGATGTTGTGAAGCTTAATTAAATGTGTGCAAAAGCATTTTGAGATCCTTAGATGAAAGAAGTTTTTATAAATGCAAATTATAATAATTATGGCTAGTAACCACCATCAACTACTGAAACAATTAATTCAGGTTGCCACAGGCCATCACAACAACGTGTGCAAAGAGGAATCAGCCATTTAATGACATATATGTTGCGTGAGAACTCAAAGACTAAAAATACTGTCAACAAAGAGGAAAAAACTAGAGACTCAGGGCTTGCCTCTGAGGGTGCTGTTGGTGGAAGTTTCCTCGATTGCTTCCATCACCTCTGTGTTTGCATTGTAACTTGTGCCCAAGGAGAAGAGCCCATCTCAGAGATTGCACCAGCGGGATCATTTTATGTCCCTACGATTTTTATATTTAATATCTCCAGAAAACTAAAAATGAATGCAAATAGCCCGGGTCACAAAAATTTGGAAATACATGAATACAACTCTGGTTTTGGTTAATTCTCCCTTCACCCACTCCCCACACATAAACACTCCCCCTCCCACTCAGGCATCCTCAGCCCAGCCCACTTACAGCATCACAGAATAGACTTTGGCTACAGGGTATTATCCAGCTGACTTTCCAAGGGTGAAAACAAAAGAGAAGCAATCAAGATGTGTCTGGCCAAATACTTAAAGGCCCAGTGCACACATTTAGTTGACAACTGGCTGAAATCTGAACCATTTGGCTTGGCCTTTCTTGTTGCTTCAAAACTGATTTGGGNTCAATGGGTTTCATGGGAAAAAAAGTGTTACTCATGCTGGAAGGTTGTATAGACTAAAATTACTCTGATATCAATGAGCTTAATAGTTGCAGAGTTTACCAGGACTAAGTCTTTGATCTACCAAGATTGAAAATGTTTACTTGTTTTTTTTCAGTCACTTTAAAAATACTATCTTTCTGTAGAACCTTATATGCCTTTTATGCTTTAAGAATGAGGATACTACGTTGGTAATGTCTTGGATAAGTTTTCATACAATGAGGGCCAAGTTTTTATGGGGTCTGTGTATGTGTGTGTCTCTGCATAGAAAATTAGCAACACTGATGCAGTTTATAGAAAACATGCTACACAATTGGTACCAACACATTATTTTGAACCTATAGAACACAAAATGGTTTGGTCGTGTATATATACGCAAGCTGTGTGCTTGCACACACATACACACACACACAATATGTGTACAGGTGTCCTATTGCTAAGCTGTCTTAATGACACTTATACGAGGCTCTGCTCAATGTCTCTCGGATAAATCCTTCAATACAAGACAAAACCTGGATGAGTTTTCTAAATGCATCTCAAGGCACGAGGGCATAAAATGAGCTGGGGTATGAGCACACCTTGTTTTAACCATCTCCAGAGCACCGTGACTGATATTTTACAATTTACCAGAAAGGCGGGCTAAAAAGGCACTGAAGCAGATATAGGGGCAGGTCCTCCCTGATAGATATTTGCATCCTGTCACTCACCTTCTCCAGAGCTTTGCTGTACAGACTTGCTGATAACCACCAATGCATTCTGTGGTTTGGGTGCTCAAAGGCTTTAAAAGCTGATGCGACCCTATTGGCACCTGAAAACCCCGATCGATGATTGACCCTGATTGACACTTTCTTTCCCCCCTTTACCACTAGAAGAGACTGATTTAGAGCGAGAACATACAGCTTCGGAAAGGGGACACACAATGCTTTGCATACCCTTTAAAGACGAAAGGAACGCAACCTCACAGTAACAGTGGCTTTTTCATTCCCATGCTGTTCCTTCCACTCCCTGTGAAGATCTTCATCTGACTGATATCCCTCAATTACAGACTGTCATGAATACCAGAGTGTTTTTTCTTTTCAAAACCTCACAGAGATAGTTTACACTGTACACTGCCTTCTGCAAACACAAGTATTTTCTCCCTGCCTATTTAAATAAACTATGTCAGCAGGAGCAGCGACTGTGGATTCTTCTTGGGAAGCTCAAAGCCCTGGGGGAAGCTGTGGGCAGTGCTTCTGAAGGTAACCAGGAGGAAAGTCTATGGGAAGCGATGCAAAGAGCTGACACCTGACGCCAGGGAAAAAAAGTCACCATGGCTCTTCCTGGCGTCTCCTCACCACCTCATTTCATTCCCTTTCTTGCTCCTCTTCTCATTGAAGGAGACAACAGGATTTTGGAGATAAGATTCTGTCTCAGATGCCCATAAACCAACAAAAACCCACACCCCCCTC
>VYZS01092349.1:0-19717 GCA_013400695.1 Neodrepanis coruscans | reverse complement strand
AGATTGAAGTGGACCTCGGTAAAAAGTGCTGGTACCATTCAATATTTGCCTGTCCCATCCTTCGTCAGCAAACAACAGATAATAATCCACCTATGAAATTAGTCTGTGGTCATATTATATCAAGAGATGCTTTGAATAAAATGTTTAATGGCAGCAAGTAAGTACCATACTTTTACTTCAAGCAACATACAGACAAGGAAAAATTTTAATACTAGGATACTGTGTTTTGGGAAAACTGAGTCTATAATTACATAATTAGTGGAAGCTTGTTGATCTTGGAGAAGGGCTTAAAAGCCAGATAAGCTGCATTGATGTGCTGGAGAAAGGCATAATAAACCCTCTGGTGTTGTAGAGAGTGAGCTTATGTGAAGGAATGCAATCAGCAGAGTAATTTTTGAAATTGTAGCTACCATTGTGTTGTATTAAGTTCAAAATGGAGGCCTTTACACAGCAAATTTTTCATTGGGAGCAAGGTTAGTAATGCATGAAACATCCCTTAAAAAATAAAATCAAACCTCTGGGGAAATACTTGAGCAGATAGGGGAATTATCCCTGGGAAAATACTCCTTTAGATACCCGTGGGGTGCCTGCAGGCTTTTGGGAAGCAGGAAACAGGAGAGAGAGAAAGCTGTACAGATTTTCTTGAGGAAAAACCAGTGGATTGAGTGTGGTTGGTTGGATTGAATATATGCAGCTTCTGTGGAGGCTGTCAGCTTAGTTTAGAGCTGCAAGTTGTTTTGGGAAATCCAGTGTGAAAATAAGTGAGGCTATGAATGAAAATGTCAAGTGATGTTTGCATTCTGTGCCCTCTTAGAAAAGCCTGAAGGGATGCCTTTGTGGGTGATTTTAGCCATTTTAAGTCAGTAAATTTGCTGCTACATCATTCCTGTCCCTGCTCACTCATTCCTGATGCTTTCATTGATCAGCTTTAGTGACAGCACAGCTCTGTCAATATTAACTCTGGGGTTAAGGGAGCAAAGTAGACCAATGCTGAAAGAAATATTGTGAGCAGGTAGTGGAGACCTCAGCAGGGAGGCCAGGCTGACTTCTTTGGTCATAACCTGCAGGTGCTGATATTAGTGGGTTGTAAAACCTCACTGCATTTTGAGAACCAAACATGGAGGAAGTCACAGCTGATTTAAAATTACTGCAAGGCCAGGCTGGATGTGGCTGTGAGCAACCTGGTCTAGTGGAAAGTGTCCTAGATCATGGCAGGGGTTTGGAACTGCATGGTCTTTAAGGTCCCTTCCAACCCAAACTGTTCTGTGATTCTAAAATGCAACAAGTGAACCCAGAAGTAGAAATAATAACTACAAAGAAATTAATCTTCATGTTTCAGGGGCATGTGGGTGAAAGGTGGGAAAGATTGTAACTGGAAGGAAAAGCATGATAAGGTGTCTTCTCAGCTAAAGGTGACTTAATGGAGCCAAGTGAAGTGTTGTGGCTTGAGAGTACAGTTGTTTCATGCTACAGGGGTAACACTTGATACCTTTAATGCTCTGTTGTCACACATTGCCCCAATTCTAACACGTTGTTTTTGTCCCCAGATTAAAATGTCCCTATTGTCCGATGGAACAGAGCCCTGGAGATGCCAAACAGATATTTTTCTGAAGAAAAGTTTCATTATGCAGTTTGTAAGTGACACTCTGGATTTCAGGTGCATTTCAGGAGAATTAAGATACACTTGTTCCCTTTTATGCAGCAGACTGAGGACTCCTGTGTTTGTATAAGCTAATGCTACAGAAACTTTGCCAACATTTAGTATATACATACCAAGTGGAAATGCTACAGAAATATTATTACCATAGGGCTTTACTATTACTCTTGGTCTCCATACCTGATCAAGTTACTACACCAGCAGTTGTCATTCAATGCAGGTTTTTGTACTTAATTATATGGTGACTTTTTACTTTTTAAAAGCAGAAATTGATCACCCCCATTTGTTTAATATTCTTCCTGCTATTATTCTATCATTTTATTGATAACTGTCATCTTAGAGAATGTTTGTGGACAAAGTTTTATTTCCTGTAACGTGTACATAATTAAAGGTAAATACTTCAGAAAAAAAAAAGTTTGATAAATTGAATAGTCGTTATAAAACTAATTTGTATTTTTTTCGCTGAAAATGCTGTGATATATTCTGAGTTTTTCTTTCAAACATTTTTTTCAACTTTTACATAGAATTCAAAGTAAATGTGCATATATAAAGTATATAAAATATATAGCCCCGAGGGGCTACCTGTTAAAATCCATCACTAATTTATAAGGGTGATGTGTGGCTGAACTCCTACAGGGGCAGAGAGGGAACAGGAAATCTTGTTCCTTTGGTTTCACGATGGAGAAGAGTTTGTGTAAGAGAACATTCAATAAATTCTGAAGTGGAAATGCTTTTAGTCAATGACATTTGCTCTCTGGCCTTTGTAGTCATGTTCTTTGAACTTTGTATTCAGGATTAGGCTATAAATGTCATGTTGCTGTATAGTTTAATAGTCATTATAGTGTGCTATTTATAAACAGTTATCAAAACCAAATAAATTGTAGTATTCATTGTTAAATGGGGGGAAAGCATGTTCTGATGCAATCTACTGATCATGACTCTGCTCTTGGCAGAACTGGGCCCTACATCATATATTAGGAGGTAGCAAGTTTTCTGTAGCTTGAGAACACTTTGCTTCTAGCCTTGTTTTTTGTAGTAGACTATTACTGCCATTGCCACTTTTTCTGCTAAATTTGTCATATTGTTGACTAGGTAAATTTGTACTCATGAAAGGAGACGTAGATCATGGCAGTGAAATCTTTTTTAGTGTGCATATATTTGTATTTATTGCACTGTCCTACAGTAGGGCAAGCAGCCATAAGGCATGCAAAGCTACATGTAAAATTATATTTCTGTATTGTGTAGTTAAAAAACAACCAACCAACCAACCCCAAGCTTCTGTGGTTGAACACTGACACACTGGTTGAATGCACTAGCACAATGCACTACAGAGAAGAACCGTCTTTGGGAAATCAACACCTTTTGAATTTGTCTGTCACCTGACTGGAGGGACTGAGTCGGACTCTGATCGGATCAGTGGCGATGGACAAACCTACAGAGACAATTAAAGAGAGGAGCAAGTCAAGGCACACATTTTAAACTTCAAAAAAGTGTTTGATACATGTGAGAAATACAGGTGTGTGATTTTCTGCAAAACTTACATTGTATTCACACTGAGTTACAAACAGCTGCGTTACCAAGTGGTAAAGAAAAGCAACAATAAACGGGTGAGGATATTATTTTCCATGTAGGTTTCCTAGTCTTGCTGAAATTGCTCTTTATCTTTTTCTTTTGACTGGAATTGCTTTATGCTTTGGATTTATATGAAATGGCATGTGAAGTATTTAAAAAACCAAACAAACACAAAAAAACCTAAACAATAATAACAATAATAATCCCCTCCAAAATTAGCCTGAAGTATGAGTGCTGCATCTTTCTTTGTTACACTGCTGGTATTTTGGCACTGGTCTGAACACCAGTGCTGATAGCTCAGAGTCCAAGAATGGAAATAGGGTACAAATTCACCTTGGCTATTAAATATCACCTTTATTATTGCATGTTACAGGTCTCTAGCTAATGCAGAAACTCAGCTGTTTTTACCGCATAATTCCAGTTCTTTTCCTTGTATGTTACAGTTCTAAAAACCCTGGCCTGCAGTTGTGCAGCTGCACCAACAGGTGATGCTCGTGGCTCAGTTTTGAGAGCCTGCTGTGCTGGGCAGTCGGGGAACAGTTCTGCAGCTTGGTTGTCACAGACACCCAGTTTGCCCTCTGAGGTGATGGGGTTTCTCTCCTGCTACTGCCTGATACAATTCTGGTAACTGGAGAAAGTGCTTGTAGGGGAAAAGTGAATAATACTCTGAGGTTTTAATTCTGTATAAAATACAGTGGTATGCACGTGTTGTCCCTAACAGGTTTAGGAAAATCCATAGTAAAGAAGTATTTATTTTGAAGCTACTCTGGTATCTGAGCTCTGTCTCCATTACACTTTGGGACCAGATTGCAAAGCCTTTAACCAGTCCCTGTGTGCAGCAAGTATATTTTAGTGAGATTGTTGTGGGACAGGGGTAAAGAGACTCAGCACATTTCTGTCTGTATCCAGATCATTGAGTAACTGCTCAGATTGCACTGGGCTTGGAGCTGAGGCTTCTCCCCTTTGCAAACTGTCAGAACAGCAGCTCTGCAGCAGCAAGTGCACCACTTAGTTGTGTAGATGGGCTTTAAGCCAAGAATTTTTTGACCATGCTTACATAAACATCTCAGTTCAGCTTATAGGCACTCCAAAAGTAATGGATGTTTATAAATTTGATTTTTGAGGTGACAGCTTGTTAGTAGTGTTAGTTCTGTGTCTATTAATAGACTGAGTTTTAGTTTTTGTAAATGCCTTAAATAGGAAATCCATTGTAGTATGTTCTTGTGGGGTTTTGAGTCTGAATTGTGTTGTTAGTAGGAAATGAAAATAGTACATGGCCATTTTGATCCCCAAAGGTACTGTTCATTTTTGTAATACTATGTCTGTCATTAACACAAAGCTCATGTCCTCACCTCCCTGTAGTGCCCTCGATGTTCAGCTGCTCTGTGAAGTATTTTTAATTAAGTCTTTTCCTGCAGTGACCTCAGCACTGCACACTGCAACCAGACATGGCTGAATAGACAATTTCCCTCCTAAAATCAGTGTTCCTCTATGGAAGCACTGTACTGATTTCAGTCTCCTGTTTGTAAGTCAGGTTAATTAACATGTGGAGAAGCTGCAGTGAAAGCTGTGTGTTACCAGTAACAGAGCTTTGACCCCTGTTCCTGTTGCTTTGATTCTTCTTGGCACCTTACAGGATGGCTGCTGCTAAAATTCAAGGTTGAAGTTATTTATTTCTTGAAGCCAACTTGCCAAGTTTAATGCAGTACGTTTGGGTTGGATTTTCATTGCAAGGTTTGTTTGCTGTCTGCAAGATACAGTTTTTCTTTCTGTGCTTATCACTTCAGAGGTTGATTTGTCTCTTGGAAGGGATATCATGCCCTTTCATCCATCCCAACTCTTGCTGTTTTCTTTTTATGATTAGAAGACTGAAATGTAGGGAAAGAAGCCTTGAGAACAAGAGAAAAAATGTCGCAGAAAAAGCTGTAATGTGATGTTACATCACTACTCTGAATTTAATTCAAGTTGTAATATGTAAAAAGAGTGGTTTACAAAAATGTATATCTGTGAGAAGTAAGAGTGACTTAATCTTTCTTTATGACTTCAAGTTTGCATTAAATTAGGAGTCCTGTAGAAAATACGGAAACTGGATTTGTTTACAGCCTCCTATAAGCTCTTACTGAGTCCTGCTGGGCCTGTATGTAGGAACTGTTGTTTTGGATCACACTAACTTGCAGATTTTTACTAACATAGATTTTTATAGGACAGCTGTCTCTGTGTATTCAAATGCAAAAGCCCTGGAAGTGTTGTCCAGTTCCTATTCCACTGTAGAACACTTTGTTTTCTAGAGGGTTATTTTGAAACAGCACAGTCCCTGTGCAGACTGGAACAAAGACAGAAGCTGGTGGGTGCTGTGACCTGGAGTGCAGTGAGCAAACCTTACCTGAGTTCAGCCTTTGAAATGGAGATCCCCTTTTCTTCTGCATTTCCTCTGCCTTGTGTTTGTCTGCAGTCCTACTGACACTGCTTTTGGTTCCTTCCTTCTTACTGTCAGTGTATGGCTGTGGCTTTTCCTTTACTTTGGCTAAAGAAACAAAGGGATGGGGAAGGTGCAGATAGAGTCTTACTTCAGGTCTTAAGGATCATCCATGAGACATTTTCTTGTAGGGAGAGGAAATAAATATATAACCGTGGCTGTTTCAAGTGACAATTTCCTCCCCTCTGAGCTGAGAATAAATCCAATGTTTTCCAAGGTTCCTAAGGTACACAGGAGGTTTCAGGAATGTGGAGCACAAACAGATGTGATTGGTCTCCCATGACAACAATTTACATGTATTTAATTTATTCAGCACAGCTCAAGATGAGTATCCAGTGATGGATAGGTCATGCTGACCCTATATTTCAAACAGATTTGATGTCAGATGAATCAGAAGGAAGAAACCTAGTTACAAGAAGATCACATTTCACTGCCTTTTTATTGTTCTTCCAGAGGTTCCTGTAGTGTTTTTTTTCCCCTTGCCTTAATTTGCCTTTCTATCTTGAATCCTGCAGAAACAGCAACAGGGATGTGGTTTCTGGGGGTGGCTTCCAAGCCCTTGCACAACATGCATCACAGAATTAGTCTGAGGAGTCTGGGTGGAGCTTCGGTGCCTTCCCTGTGACAGGTCATCTGTCAAATACAGACATGGACAGACAAAGTGACTTCAACTGACCAGTGCAGTTACTGGCCCTTCTGGAGTCATCTGGGCTGTATTATGTACCTGAAACTTACTTAACTCATCAAAACCCTTTCTTACTGAGATAATATTACTAAGTGTAGCACTGGATGAGGTATAAGCAGGAGTCTATCAACACGTTCTGGATGTGCTGTGGTGTGGGAGCATCTAATGCCTCCTGCATCTTCTTGAAGGGCACACTACCTTGTGCCCTTTTTCCTGCATTGGTTAAGGTCATGCTTAAATTGCTTTCCCCACCATTAAGTGTTAACTCCTGGGTTCATACAGTATACTGAGTTGTAAGGGACCCATCAGGATCAGGGAGTGCTTTAGCACATCAGCTTCTAAGAGTTTTGGTTTACCCTATTCTTAGTTTGGAGCAAGTCTGCTCCTCTTTGAGATGCTCCTCTTTGAAAGTCATTCTGTATGTCACGCTCTTGTTTGCCTTGTAACACCTTCCAGCCTTTGCCTCTGCACCCCTAGGGTGCTTCTCTGGGCTCCAGCTCAGCTTGTTCTCTCCTTTTTATCAGTGCAGCAGCAGCCTGGCCTCCTTGTCCAGACAGTGTCCTCTGAACTTGCATGATTTGCTTAGAGGCATCTCCATGCAGGGTTGGAGTTGCTTTCAGCTCCTTCCCTTCTCACTCCTGCGCCGACACTTGCAACAGGTTATTAACATTTAATCACAAAACTGGTTTTGGTTTTCTATTCTGTTTCTATTTGGCCTTCTATTGGTAGCTTATTAGTAGGGAAGCAAAGGTAAATGTCTTCTGAGGAAAATCCAGATCATAAGAATAACGATTTTGTAAGGGACCCATATAAAAATAACATTATAAAAATATGAAGGATATTGTTCTTCAGCTCTGTGTGTAAATGGAAAACTTAACAGGCCTCCTTCAGCCATAGGTTTAAATCCAAGGTACAGTGCTGGCTGCAGCTGACCTGAACTGGAAGATGAGCCCATCATGGGACTGTGGAAGGAAGAGCTTATGAAGGTAAGTCAGTGTTGCTGTGTAGAGCTGTACTGGGCCGGTTCTCTGCCTCTGCCTGAGGGTTCCTTGGTGAAGTTGGTCTGATGGTTTAGAGCAAACATCTCTTGGATGTGTCTGACACTCATGAGTGTTGCTCCTTTTTGGGGTATTCAATGAGAAACCTGGGGCAATGACTATAAAAGGGTTTGTTTCAGAGAAATATGGAAAAATGCTCAGTTTTCTGTTCATCATTTTTACTTTTAATTTTGGTGTGTTAATGCCACATTCCAACTACATTCAATAGAGAAAATACATCTTAATGGAAATGCTTCCCATGCATAACATGTGTCGTTTTGTGGGGAAACAACCCCAGGTGCCTGCAATCAGATCATTGCTCCTTCTTTCTACAAAACCATTTGAAAGAGCTGGAGTGGGAGGGGAAGGTCACTGTGGAAATGTGGGTGCAATTTGCTGGAAGATATGGAGGCATGGATTTAAACAGTGGTGCTTCTGTTACATTGACTGTGTCCTGGTTGTGTGGTGCCTCACACAGCAGATCAGTGGAACATCCATGGCCCTGAGCTACAGGGCTGTGGCTTCAGGCCAGAGGTGCCTCTACAGGTGGTTGTGGTGAGCTTTTAAGTCGATGCAGCACGATGGTGACAGCCAGGAGCTGGAGGAGCAGGAGGCAGAGGCCTGTCAAGGGGACCCAGATGAAGCTGATACAGAAGAAATTCAGGTCTTCCTGCATTTTTATCTCTGCTGGAATAGAGAAGAGGAAAAGTCCACCAGGTGCTCATGGCTGGAATTGAGACCATTTCTGGCGTAGCCGAGGGAGCAGCCAAGGGCCCTGCCTGTCATTCCACAAGGCTAGTGGTGAGGCAGAAGGCTTTCCCTGGGCTTGCAGTGATGTTCTTCACTAGTGTTGCTGCTCTCAGCGTTTTCCTGGAAACTCAGTAGAGGACACATATGCAAAAGTTTTCTCATGCCTCCTGATGAGGCTAAAACCCAGCCCCAGCCCCCAAGGCTCTACCCTCCCTCCCCTCTTCCTGGTGTGCTCAGGCATGATCAGGCTTTTTACCTCATCCCTAGCTTTTCCTTTGTGGCATGAAATGCTGGATTTTAAGTCTTTGTAACTCTGTTAAAACTATGTATTTTCACTCTTCCCCCCATCCCCAATAAGCTGCATGATCCCTGTTGATATCAGAGGACCACAGCCCATTTCTTCCCCTCTCCCTCCCTGCATCTAGACTACCTGGAGCCTTGATGTAGGGATCCTTTTTGGTGATCCCATGCTGGGTGGTGTTTCCAGATGTGGCGGGTCCTGGTGTGGTGGTGACTATTAACAAAAATGGGTGAATTTAGCATGTAGGGAAACAGAGGAGAACCCATTTCTCTTGCACTACAGCTCTCCTGACTCTGCCAGGTCAAAGCTGCTCGTGTGTTCAGTATAGAGCTCAGATCTGGAGGGCCTTCAGAGAGCCCATTTTGGATGGTGACTCCCCCAGGGAGAGTCTCCCTAGACTCATTAAGAAGCTGCAGGCTCATTATTTCTTGCTGTCTGCCAGCATCCTGAGAAAGCTGAGCACTATGAGATCTGGGATCTGTGTGAGGTGAGGAAGGAGAGAGTGGTGGATTTCCTTTAGTCATGTCCTTTCAGAGCCATGGATAGGATGGAGAAGTGGGGGTGGGGAGATGATGCTGGGTGTACCCAATTATCATTGCCTTTGGGCAGGAGCAATCCCACAAGGAGAGACAGCAAGCAGGGAGCCTCTGGCAGGAGGACCATTAGCTGGTCACAGAGTGCCTTGGGCAAGCAAACAGGGAAATGGGGTTTGTGGGAGAGGCGGCTGGTTAAAAAATGCTCAGGCAGGAGGTGTTGGGTATTTTGGCAGAGCTAAGCGAGATGGGTGGAGGTGTTGCTGACCTGAGAAGAAGGCAGGCTGGCCAGGGCTGAAGTACAGCTCTTGCTTGTTGTTTGTGAGGCAGAAATAGTTCCCCTCATCCTGTGGTGTGAAAGACTTCACTACCAACCGATAGAAGCTGTTGTCCTTGCTCGCCTCGAAGCGTGAGGAGTTCTGCCGTGTAAAGGTTGTCTGGGACACTGGGGAGATGAAGACGATGTTGTGAACATTCCCAGCCCTGTTCTGGTAGAGCCATGACATACCCCTGTCCTCCTTGCCAATCGGACACTTCAGCTCCAGCCGCTGTCCCACCTTGACTTGTATGGTACTATAGGAAAACGCAACTCTCATATCGTGCTGTGGTCCATGGATGCCAGGACAGCCTGGAGGAGAGAAATCCTTGTTGGAACCACTTGGGATCCCAGTGTTCCCTCTGGGAAAAACCTCCTTCTATATCACAGGCTGCAAGGTCAAATGGTAAGGGGGGACCACACTGTCTACATGACTTGAAGGTATTTTTGGAGTCCTCTCTGGGATCGTACGTGGAGCATGCTCATCAATCAGCAACTCTGCCTTTAAAGACGGGTGCTGCCCTTCCAGCTGCATTCTCAGGGATGTTACCCCATCCCAGCTTATCTGAAGGGACTCCCTAAAAACACTGACTGATCAGCCTCTTTTTCCTGATCTTCTCCTTCCTTACAGAACCACTTACCCAACCTGGCTCCTTTTCCAGTGCTCGTGGTACTGCAGCCACCCCTCCAGCTGCCCTACACTGGCTGAGGCGATGCCACTTTTCCCTCCACAATTACTGAGCACACCTCAGAGTCAGCTTTTTTGGTCTGCTTTCTATTTTTCCTATAAGTATTTAGCCCGATTTCTTGGATTCAGTGGAAGGGTGTTCCTTGCCCCTCTGGTTGAAAGGGATACACAGCCCTGTGTCCATACTCACAGAGTGCCAGAGCCAGCAGGAGGAGCAGGGCAGGAGACCAGTCCATCTTCTCTTGGGGGTGTCTGACTTTGGGAACGATGAAGCAGAGCTGAGATGATCTTTCTCACTTGATTTAGGAGGTTGCATCACACTTTGGGGAGGATGTGATGTCAGCATGACCCTCTTGGGTAGAGAGACGATGCTCGGCATCTGCACCAAAATGCAGCGAAACAATTTATTCCTGAAGAAATTCAGTTCTGGTCCTCAGTTGTGTTCATTTTCCCTTTTCAGTTGTTAATGCCACCTCAAAGATTTTTCCTTGATGACTTCCCTTGAGATCCAGAGTGCTGCTGCTCATTGCCTGAGTCAGGATCAGCCCCCCCATCCTGCTGTTCCTCAGCCCTCCGGGGGTCCACAGCAGCTCAAGCTCCAAAGAAGTCATGGATGAGCCCCATCCTTTGGCTGCAGGCTCCAGGTTTTGTTTCTTGGCAGGGATTCTGCAGACTTCTTTTAAGCACACTCAAAGCGTCTCCTGTTCTGAGACACAGGTGTTTCATGGCATATATCCACGCCTATCATTTATCTCCAAGCACACACATTACTGGTATACAGATGGTTTCTTCTCAATTGCTCCCTTTGCAATTCTTCCTTGTTCTCCTCTTTGCAATTGCTCAGCAGAAGCCTCTTCATGCCAAGTAGTTGGTCTTTGAGCTGAAACAATGAGAGTGGCCAATACCCAGGGCTGTGCTTCACTTTTTGTTTTCAGAACTGGTGGTTCTCTTCTCTAACCACAGGAGCTTCCACCCTACTCAAAACCCCCCTTTTATGCTTCAGAGAAGAGGGCCTTTGCTGCTGTCCCTGGGTGACCATTTCCACATGGGGATGGGTGGTGCTTTCTGGAGCTTTGGTCTTAAAGTTCACCAGACTTGAAGGGGCTGGACTGGGGTTTTATATAAATTTTACTTACCTGTTTTTTCCTGGGTCTCTCAGCAAGCAGCCGCTGCTGACTTTGATGCCATTGCTATTGGGGCTGCTACTCAGAGCTGAGTTATGGAGAAGGATTTAGGAACTGCGTTTATATCATTGGGTGTCAAAGAGTGTTGGTGAGTGAGGAAAGCTGCTGCTAGGCTGCTGAGATGTGTGAAGTTCACAGTGTGAACTGTTCCCTGCAGAGTTTGGGCTGGAGGATGAGTGTGAAGATGTGTAGAGGGAGGCAGGAGCCATTCCAGAGCTTCCTGAATTTGGCACTGGGCTTAAAAAAGACCAGCTATGTCCTCTGATTGTGAACTACAGTCCAAAAATCAGTAGATTCCAATATGTTGTGCTAATTTTGATGTGGGGCTTCTCCTGAGCAGGCCTAGAGAGAGAAAATGGTTTGATGCAAAAGGAAGAAGAAGGCAATTCATATTTGATGAGCTTGTTTAGCCTCATTCTGTAGCCAGGGACCTCAAAGAGCAGGCTGCAAAGTGTTCCTAAATCCTCTGTGCTAGTGAAGGATCTGCCAATATTTCAAGCAGTTACAGCCTGCAGAAAAATGTTCTTAACATACACTGCTAATCAACTCATACACTCATTAAAAAGAGGGTGGCTTTTTAAATTTGCCCTTGACTTCTGCACTCTCCTGTCATGTCATCAAGCCCTTCTCCACTTTCAGAAATGAATGAAGACAGAAGAGCTCAGGAGTTTTTTGTATTTGGACAAGTTGTTTTCGATTCATAGAGACTTTGTCTTGTTGCAAACCAGTTGCCTGCAAAAACATTGGAAAGGAGGCTTTCTAGACAGCTGGGTGACCCAGAATGATTGGAATGACTGGTGTCCAGCAAATGAGAGTTTTATGCTGATTTAATGAGTTGGAAGTTCGGCACCTGTTTTCACTCAAGATTTATTTGTGGTGGAAAATGAATGCTTGTGCTGCCAGTAAAAAATCCCAGGCCAGATCCTGAGGTGCTCTTTAATGGAATGAATTGCACTATAACTCCCAAAGAGCTTCATTTCAGCAAGTGGAAACTTTCCTAGAGCAGCAGGAATTTCCTCTCTAAATAAAAAGTGAATCATGCTACAGCTCCTGAAGCCATGATATGTTGGTGCTGCTGAAGCAAAGGTGTCCTTGAGGGGATGATTTCCTGAGGCCCTTGTAACCCAAGGGCTCCATTGGTGCAAAACTACAGAGCTGTGCAGGTGTTTGTTCTCTGTAAGGACAGAACATCCTTGCCCAGGGCTGTCAACAAGGCTTGAGATAAGTGAAAAATGCAAACATCTTCCTAAACAAGGCAGCACAAAGCATACTTGGTTATCATTTCTCCCTTGGTAAGGCAGGTGAGGATCAGAAGAGCACTGGGTAGAATAAATATCCAATGTAAAAGTATCAGGCTGTTCCCTTTTTCAGATAGATTGGAGAAAATGCTTTGGCTGCATCAATCTTCCTGCAGGACTTAGTGCAACACTGTACAGAGGGGTATCAGGATCAGTGATGTCAGTTAATAGTGCCCAAATCATGTATTTTATGTTGTTTATGGTTTTATTTTGCTGTGTTTATCCTACAATAGGATTCTGTGCAGTAGTGGGACTTTGTTATACATGTGTTGATGTCCTTGAAACACTTCTTGATTTTGAATACCCATTCCACTTTTTCCCTACAGGATTGACCTCTGTAGGCTCTCACAGCAGTAGGGCTACCAATAAATATTTAATCTGTGCATCTTGAAAGAATAGTTTAATTTGAATGACTAACATAGTTTACAGGGAGTACAGAAATACAGAAAAACACTTCTACTCTGTTTTCTGTTCAGTGTTTAACAGTATACATCTAATTTTGATGTGTGACACAGGCCACATTCAATTACTATTAGTAGAGAAAATACATTCTAAAGGAAATGCTTGCCATGTGTAATATAAGGCCTTTAGTGGGGAAACAACCCCAGGTGCCTGCAATCAGATCATTGCTCCTTCTTTCTACAAAACCATTTGAAAGAGCTGGAGTGGGAGGGAAAGGTTGCTGTGGAAATGTGGGTGCAATTTGCTGGAAGATATGGAGGCATGGATTTAAACAGTGGTGCTTCTGTTCCATTGAGTATGTCCTGGTTGTGTGGTGCCTCACACAGCAGATCAGTGGAACATCCATGGCCCTGAGCTACAGGGCTGTGGCTTCAGGCCAGAGGTGCCTCTACAGGTGGTTGTGGTGAGCTTTAAGTCGATGCAGCACGATGGTGACAGCCAGGAGCTGGAGGAGCAGGAGGCAGAGGCCTGTCAAGGGGACCCAGATGAAGCTGAGACAGAAGAAATTCAGCTCTTCCTGCATTTTTATCTCTGCTGGAATAGAGAAGAGGAATAGTCCACCAGGTGCTCACAGCTGTTTTTACGACCTTTTCTGGTGGAGCTGAGGGAGCTGCCAAGAGCCCTGACTGCCATTCCATGAGGCAGAGGGCTTTCCCTGGCCTCCAGTGATGTTCTTCACTAGTGCTACTAGGGAGGACACATAGGCAAATGTGTTCTTGTATCTCCTGATGAGAGTAATATCAGCTTCAGCCCCCAAGGCTCTACCCTCCCTTTCCCTCTTCCCAGAGTGCCCAGGCATGAGACCTGCTCACGTTTTTACCTCATTTTTAGCCTTTCCTATGAGGGATGAAACACTGGAGTTTAATGCTCCTAACTCTGATAAAGCTCTATGGATTGTCACTCTCCTGCCACCCCCAAATGCCTGAAGGATCCCTCCTGGTATCAGTGAAGCAGAGCCAGCTCTTCCGCTCTCCCTCTTCATCCAATCTACCTGGATCCTGGTTTATAAGGTGAGGATCCTTTCCAGTGATGCCACACTGGGTGGTGGGTCCTGGTGTGATGATGACTATAAGTGAAAATGGAGGAATTCACTGTGTAGAGAAGTGCAATAAAATATCTCTCTCCTGCTTTTCTCCCACCCCTTCCCAGGGTACACTCCTGGGCATTTTGGCAGAGCTAAGTGAGGTTGGGTGGAGGTTGGTTGCTGACCTGGTAAGAAGGCAGGCAGGCCAGGGCTGAGGTACAGCATNCCCTCTTTTCCCTCCCCTCCACAACCACTCATCCAACCAGGTTCCCTTCCTTGTGGTGCTGCAGCCACCCCTCTGGCTGCCCTATGCCGGCTGAGGCAATGACACCCTTCCCTCTACAATTACTGAGCACACCTCAAATCCAGCCTTTTTGGTCTGCTTTCTATTTTTCCTGTAACTATTTAGTTTTTCCTTGCCCCTGATGATGAAGGTGGTGCACTCCCCTGTGTCCATACTCACAGAGTGCCAGAGCCAGCAGGAGGAGCAGGGCAGGAGACCAGTCCATCTTGTCCTGGCGGTGTCTGACCTTGGGGACGGTGCAGCGGAGCTGAGATGATCTTTCTCACTTGACTTGGGAGGCTGCATCACACCTTGAGGAGGATCTGATGTCATCAGGACTCGCTTGGGTAAAGCAGTGACACTTGGCATCTGTGGCAAAATGTAGTGGAGAATAAAATTCCTGAAGAAATTCAGTTCTGGTCCTTGGTTGGACTAATTTTTCCTCCTCTGTTTTTAATGCTGCCTTAAGGATTTTGCCTCAATAACTTCTGTAGGAATCCGGAGTGCTGCTCATGCCTGAGTCAGGATCAGCCCCCAAATCCTGCTGTCCCCCAGCCGTCTGGGGGTCCACAGCAGCTCCAGCTCCACAGAAGTCATGGACAAGCCCTGTCCTTTGTCTGCAGGCCCCCGTTTGTGTTTCTTGTGAGGAATCCTTTTCTTGAGTACACTCAAGGGGGTTCTTGTGGATGGCAGAGCCAGATATTTTCTCACCCAGTAGCTGAGACACAGGTTTTTCATGTCATAGATCCATATGTATAATTTATCTCCAAGCACAGGTGTTGCTGGTTCTTCAGGTGTTTAATTGTTCTCTTTGCCATTCTTCTCTGGTCAATTCTTCTTTGCAATTGTTCTGCAAGAGCCTTTTGTGCAAGGTAGGTGGTCTTTGAGCTGAATACACTGAGATTGCCCCATGCCCTAAGGTGTCATTTCCTTTCAATTTTGTTTCAACAAGTTGTGGTTCTCTCCTCTAACCACAGAAGCTTCCACCCTGCCAAAAACACTCTTGTCTGCTTCATGGGCAAGGGCCCTTGCTGCTGCCTCTGAGTGACCACTTGCACATGGGGATGGGTGATGCTTCTTGGAGCTTTGCACAAACAGTAACAAACAGACTGTGAGGGCCTGTGCTGGTGTTTATGATTTATTCCTTTCTTCCTGGCTTTCTTGACAATTGTTTTTCTGTGTGAGCTGGTTTTTTCATTACTGCTTTGCAAAGAAGCTCCTTTATTTCCTTGGTCTGTCAGAAACCACATGCTGCTGACTTTGATGCCCCTGCTATTGGGGCTGCTATTCAGAGCTGAGTTATGGAAAATGATTTAGGAACTGGGTTTGCTGGATTGGGAACACAGCAGGCTGGTGAGTGACGAAACCTGCTGTTAGTCTGCTGAGTTGTGTGAAATTCACTCTTTTGTGAAGCTGTGATAGTTTCGATGTGTGTCTGAATTACGGCAGATTTTGCCAAAACAAAACACATTTTATCAGTTAAGTAATAGTCCAAGGTTTTGTATCCCAAAATCCTGTCAGGGACATGTGAACATCAGACTTGAGCTCAATGTCATCTATTAGTCCTCCAGTCACTTACAGATGAAACATCAAGGGATTCTGCTTGCGTTGCCTCCTTCCAGTTCTCTACCTGTAAATGGAAAATTGAACAGGCTTGCTTGAGCCATAGGTGTAAATCTGAGGTACAGTGCTGACCTGAACTGGAAGATGAACCCATCATGGGACTGTAAGGAAGGAATAGCTGGTGATGGTAAGTAAGTGTTCTTTGTAGAGCTGCGCTGGGTCACTTCACTGCCTCTGCTGGAGGGTTCCTTAGTGAAATTGGTCTGATGGTGTTGAGCAAACATCTGGCTCTATCTGCCATGAGTTGTTGTTCATTTTTGGGATATTCAATGAGAAACCTGAGGGATTGACTAGAAAAGGGTTTTTTTTTTCTGTTGCTCACCCAAAGCTTCCTGTTCTGGTCCCCTCAGGCTTCTGACTTTCTGCAGAGGTGATTGTGCTGGTTGTGCAGCAAAGGTGGAATCAGAGCAGTTTTGTGCAGTGTATTGGGTGTATTTGTAAAACCTACTTAAATTGCAAGGGTTCAGAAATACATAAGCCCCTGTAAAGTGAAACATATGGACAAGTTTCATCTTGTTCATCTTGTGATGGACAGCAGTCCATGAACTTGTAGTACCTCCCAGAAAATCTCCAGGTGGAGTGCTTAAATCCTTAATAGATTTATGCTAACTCCTGATATCTGTTGCAGTGGTACAGAGGGATAATACTTCTACTGCAACTCTATATGCAGTTTACAGCCAAGCTAAGTCTGCAGTTCCCTACAGCTTCCCTGCAAAATCAGAGACTGCCAAGATTTCTGTGTTAGAGATGCAAAGGCACAAATGAAGATAAAGAATTGAAAGGGATGCCTGACTGGTTTTGTGCAAGTAAAAAACTGAAAGCTGATGGACTTCAGAGAAGAGTCAGGTATTTTTAATACCTTGCTGACACCGAGTGAAGAGCCAGGTCCTACCAGCTGACAGCTGTGGTGATGCTGTGCAGAAGGGGAATGTAGAATGTGGTCATAACTGGGCTTTCTTTGTGTGGGAAACACATCCCTGAAGATGGAATGTTCCATACAGGCAGTGCCATTGCAGGGACAGTCCTTTCCCTGCAGTGCTGAAAGTGCTGGGAGCTGGCAGGATTCATGGATTTGTGAATGAAGGAAGGCACCAGTTATGCTCATAAAATGACGTTTGGGGTGTTGGTTTCTTTTAAAGCATCTGTGTATGCTACCAGAGCTTTGAAGCAGGAGGTAGTGGGGGCACAGGCATTTGATATTTGTCTAGATTTCGGATTCTTGGTGCATGGTGGGTCCTGAGGGATGTGGTGAGCAGGATGTAGCCTGGGGTACTGTATTTGTGTGACCTGTGCCTCGAAGAATGTGGGTTGGAGGATCAGTGTCAAAATGTGTAAAGGGATGCAGGAGCCATCCCAGAGCCTCCCAAGTTTGGCACTGGGCTTAAAAGAGATCAGCTCTGTTCTGTGACTCTGAACTATAGATAAAAAAACAGTAGACTCCACCATGCAGTGGATTTTCAGCTCTTTAAGTGAGGTAATTACAGCTGTCAGTGTTGTAATTGTTTTCCTAGATATTGCTTTCCTAAGCAAATGAAGAATACTGAAAAAAAAAATCCCTTAAACGAGACCAGAAACCCAAATCCAGTTCCTCATGTGTTGGAAGAGGATTTAGGTGGGGGAGTCAGTACCAGACCAGTAAGACCATTGCTCAACACACTGGGTTACAGGAACGTGGTGGGATGTAGAGCAAAGCTCTTGTGTAATGTGAAAACCCAGGATAAAATGGATGAGAACAGTGAGGAAAGAGCTGTAGCAAATGATACCTGTCAGGTAGTGATGTTCCTATCTCTTGGAAACTGTTCTGCACAAACACTTGGAGTTATGTCTTTTTAAGTGAAAACTTTGAGCTCAAAGGAATTCAATAAGAGACTCTAGGACAACCCAATAATAAAATTGATCTCATAGGAGACAGAGAAAAGGCATGAGGTGTTCATCTGTATGGTTAGAGCTGCCTCTAGGAGATCAGAGTGACTTAGGGAACCAGAACTAATTAAAATGGGGCTAAAGGCTGGACCTAGTGTGCCTCGAACAGGTGGGTGAGTAGATCTGCCTCATATTGTTAAAATGCAGCTGCAGGCTGGTGACCAGGTTGACTGTGCAAGGGCAGAGCCTGGCACTGCGTGTACAATGAGAGCCTTGCTACCCCCCCAGCTTAGCACCTGGGATTTGATTGGGGTCCTCCTTAATAGATCGAATGTGTCTTAGTGTTACTTATTGTCTGTGAATTCTAAATAATCTTTCAATATTGAGGCTTTTCCATGATTTTTTTTCCTTTGTTGTGTGTGTAGATCCATGTAGTTGTTATTCAGTAGTTGCCTGCTACTGTTTAGGTACATTTATCTAGTCCCTAATATTTTTTTTTGATTAAGTATTGCAAACAATGAAGTTTGGAAAAACTTTGTTTCTCTCTGAATTTCTCTCCTTCCCAGCTTGTTTGCAGAGGGGGAGACTATCAAAGGATTTCTTTCCTCCTTTTTTTCCCCAGGTGTTTATCAGCCCTCTAACAAGAATACCAGAGTACCCTGAGAATCTTTATCTCACTGACCTTCACAGCACTTTCCTGGAATGGGGAGTGTTGCTGGGCCCATCAGCAAATCCCTGGGAAGATGCCTTTAGATGATTTTAGGCTGTGGTAAGCTGGAAGCTGAACTCTGGCATCTTAAAGCTCAGGCTGGTTTATAAATCACTGTCTTTTCCCTTATCCAAAACTTTCTCAAACTCTGGTTTGTTATTTTCAGGAAGGATTTGAGGATTTCTGAAGTTAGGAACCAGAGAAAAAAATCAGACTTCATGGAACCTGACTAGAATAGTTTTATTTTTTTGTCTCAGTTCTTCATTTGCAAGTGTCATAAGGAAATATTTACATCAAATACAGATCTGAAAAAAACAGAACTTACTGTAGTCAATCAACTTGTTCCCCAAAAAATCGACATGTTAAATGTCCCACTTAACCAAAACAAGGAACAAAGACTTTTTTTTTTTACACCTCAGCTATTTCTTTCAGAAAGACAGCAAATCCCACCTTCCATACTCGAGCCAAATTCCTGCTGAAATTGGTGGAAGTGGGGAGAGTAGCAGCACAGGGATAGCATGAAGAAAAACCTTAGCCCCTAGGTCTGTAAAAACCTAAATCACAAGGCCCTTTAATCCATATTTTTCTTATTAGTGTAGCCTTGTATTAGAAGAAACAGTAAAAAGCCTAGAAGACAGTGGGCTCCACAAAAAGAGGATGTGTTAAGTGAGGGCATTTATTTCTAAGCCATTCTGTAGCAAATTCAAAGTTTGGCTGTATTTTAGAAAGAAATAACATACATCCTTGACTAGAGGTCCAGCTCATATCCTTATTCCTCATCAGTTTATTACGGATGCCTCAGCATCAGGATTGACCTTGCTCTTTTGCCTGAACCCCATCACTGGGAATAGAGATGTCTTCTGGCCTTTGGAATTAGTTTGAAAATCTCAGGTTTTGGAAGGAGCTGTGCTTTAGACTGCAGTTCACAGGAAAAGTGCTGCTGGTTTTCTGTGTGTCTGTGCTCCATCTTGTCTTCCCAAATTTGGCAGGGCAGAGTGCACGAGATGCAGTCACACTGTAGAGAATGCAGGAGATGGGTTTATGTGCTGACTGCTCCTGGGAGAGGATCCAGAAGCCAAAAGGTGTGGATGCTCATAGGTGTCAGTTTGTTGTGCCAGGTTTGGTGTGGGGCTTCCGCACTGGTCTATAGAGAGAAAAGGGTTTGATTTACTCTGATGTGAAAGGAAGAAGAGGGCAGTTAATATCTGATGAGCTTCTGTAGCCAGGGACCTTAAAGAGCAGGCTGCAAAGTGTTC
>VYZS01092348.1:2291-12682 GCA_013400695.1 Neodrepanis coruscans | reverse complement strand
CGCCCACTACTGGGGAAGTCTCATAACTTCCTGAGAGGCTTAGAATTTCATAAGGATTATATCCATCAGAAAAAATTTATTGAATGGAAAGGTAACTGCAACAAAGAGTTAGCTGCATTGTGCAGGTAACATCTCAGATTTTTTTTTTTTGTAGACTTTGGAAAACTCATGTTTAGAGATTGTTTTTTCAGGGTCCGGAAATCTATGAGATGGATCTGTGGTTCACACTGTCTGTTTCTTTAGGGTAACAGGTTGCTCTTTGACTTCTGGAAGATACCTGTAATTTTTGTCAAAGCATGCTCTTCTACAGGAAGTTTGCCACTCGGTATAGGTACAGTTGTCAAAAGATTCAGGAAGGGCAGAATCTTCTGAGGTCAAGAAACGATGGTAACACCAGAAGCATAAAATAACAGGTTATTATATGGATCCGATGAAGGAAAGGACTGGTTGCAAGCACTGGGTCGCCTATATGTCTGGTATTTCTGCCTGATGGTTTATTGATCCAGAGATCTCTCTTTAATCCCTCAGGAGCAGAAATAGAAAAGTTAAGTCATACAGGATTAGACTGAACATAACAAACAGAATATAAAGACCTGATGTATAAACTGAACAGCAATTTTCTATGGCCTGTGCTCTTCAGGCAGGCGAAGTAAACAGTCATAATAGTTTTACCTCAAAATCTATGAAACAATATGTGAAATGATAGTAAGGTGATGTAGCTGAGGTTTTGTGCATCAGAAACCTTCCTACAGTCCCAGCATCCTCATTTGTTCCATGAACAGGTAGGAGTGTGGAAGGACCCACATTAAGGTTAATCTGACTTCAACAAGAAAGCACATGTTCTCTGCCTCTGAGTCTTTGTTTTTAGCAACTTGTTTTTTTCTTTCCCCTGTTTTATGCAAGTTACAGTGGATTTTGTCCCTCTCTGCCTTTGCTACACAGTTTGCTGACAATGGCAAGATGGTGGTGCTTTTTGTGGATTAAGGCAGAGCCCACACTGTGCCATCTGCTTTCAAAATGTTCAGTAAGCAAAAAGTCAGTGTCCTAAAAGAGTCTGCTCTAAGAAAACAAATAAGAGGAGAAACAAGTAGCATGATGATAGGTGAGAGAAGGAGCAAGCCAGTATCTTAAGAAGGTGGATGAAGGATGAAGTAAATGTTAAAAAACCAACTTTCCTTATATTTGCTGAATATCAATTCTGAATATCAATTTTGTAAAGACAGATGGGTAGAAGCAGATTTCAAGGAGGATTTTGAGGAAGTGAGGATAGGAACTCTGAAGACTATCTCAAGGTAGACATTCTACAAATAAAATATAAGGAAAGCATGAAGTCTGGACTGGTAAAAGGGAAACTGGAAAAGGAAGTCTGGAGTGGGAAAAATTAGCAGATTAAGATGATATCTTATTTTGGCTGCCTTCATAAGACCAAGGTAAACTCTAGGAGCAAGAGGAGATCTGTGAGCAGAAATTATAGTCTGCAGAATATAGCTTTATTTTAAAGGGTTTTCTACAGCTGAGGTTATCTGACAGATTAAAGCAAGACTTTAAATGGCTTATATTCTGTTGAGATATTTGAGAACTAATAGTCTGGAATTAGTGTAATGCATTTACAGTAAGGTTCATGCTTTCAAGGGAATTCCTGAGATAAAGTCTCTATTTGGATATGGGATGGAAGAAGAGACTCTCACAAGGAAATGCCTACTTCTAGGTCACATATCAAGCCATGAATAAATGCTGCATAATTACATCTCTGTGATAAGAAAAGGAAGGTAATGGAATTTCAACTAAAAATCTTCACTGGGCCAAATAGAACTAAAAAGTATGCTCTGTTTCTTCTGTGAGGGGCTGCAAGCAAATGGCTCTCATTATAGCAGAATCTGTAAATTCCTAGCAGCCTTGAATGCTAAAATAAGCGCATTTTGTAAAGACCTGACAGTGAGGGAATGGAAAAATTATGAGTTATTACTTCAAGATGCTGTGAAACATTCCAGGCTATGGAACAAGCTAGAGTTACTTTATATGGTTTAAATCAACACTACAGAATGAGGCCAAGGAAGAAGAGAGATTGAATGAATTGACATGCGGCAGTATTTCTGTGATTAACAGTTTCTTAAAATGCCTAAACACAGTAATTTAAGGCTCACGTGTTCTGCCCTGGGCTTTTCTACCTCATTTTGTGAATTTGAAGAACACTCTTAAACCATTATTTTAATATTTAAAACCATGGCAAAATGTTTCTTGTTTCATGGGACTAGAAGGATACTAGGGCAACAATAAAGGACTTGCTGCCTGTTGTCTACAGGGCAAGCTGGTGAATTTGCTAGCAGAGGAATAAAAGTCTAGTTATCATAAACTGGCTTTGAATCTCCACCATATCCACATGTGGGTAGAGTGGTATAATCTCCTTTTATCTCCTTTTGGTGTTAATGTGAAGTTAAATTAATTTAAGCAATATTTTAAGCTGTTTGGTAGGGGATCCTGTGTGCATGATATGGTGGTTTGTTTTTTTTTTTGCAGCATGGCTAAGATAATTTGTAGGAAATCACTGAAGGCAGGTTGAAGTCAGATTTCTCAGCTGGGGAGAGAAGTCTGACCCTGAGAATAGAAAAGCAAAAAAAGAGCAATACACAAGTGCAGTGATGTATTGTATTTGTTAGCTATGTTGCTACACTGTGAAATTGTTTCTGTTGTTTACATTTTTCCCAGTTCTTAGGGATAAAAAGAATCTGTTGAAGTCTGTATTTTGTGAAAACGTGGCTGCCCAGAGCAGCTGTAAGATCAGTGGAATCTGTGTCTCACCTGCCCTCTGCCTTGCTGCCTCATGGCCTGCCTTGGTGTGTGTGTCTGGGAGAGTGTGGTAACAGGCCAGATGTGCCCAAATGTGCAGTTTGAAGAGCATGCTCCTGAGGCCGTGTTTGTGGGCTTGCATTATGGAGGGAGGTGACCCTAGTCTCGAAGGCAACCAAGGGGCTGCCCTTAACATGTAGCACAGACAGAAAAACTCACTCCTTTTTCCTAACAATGTACCACTAACTATATTCAAAATGTTTTTCAGACACTGTACTGGATGCTTTCCCTAACAATCTGACACCACTGCAGAAATATCTTTGTCTGATAGATGTTGGCTATTTCATCAACACCAGTGGTGCAGCACTTTTCAAGCCAGAGAGGAATGTAGATGTCATTATATCCCTTGATTATGGTTTGGGGAATGTGTTCAAGGTGAGAAGATTAACTTACTCTGCTCTTTGCAGGGCCAATAAAACTATTCTTGTCTTATTTAAACTTTTAAGTAAGTGGCTATCTAAATCTTGATCATATATTCAAGAGCAAATCAGTCACTGTATCTTGGAGGAGGAAAGACTTCCTTCCAGAACAGAACTATAGAAACTCTTAGGCTCTTTTCTCTATAGTGGATTACAGCAGTCACTCTCTAAGATCCTCAGGGAATTGCAGTAACAATTGTTTGCTGGAGACATGCCCTCGAACTCTCCTGGTCCATCATGACGTATTCTAAGCGTCATTCTCTCGACATTGTAAAAAGCCTTATAGAGCAATAAGAGGCATTGTCTGGCTTGTGGTGAATAGTGGCCAAAAGTAGGGTTGTACTGTGGCTGCTTTGGACTACACATTCATTTCAGAGTGATTCTAGGGAATGAGTTAAGATGCCATAGTATTTCCAGGATACCTGAGTAAGCATGATTCTTGGCTTAGAGCTTTAACTCCCTGACATTCTGTATCCACAGCAATTAGAGATGACATATAAATATTGCAAGATACAAAATATCCCATTCCCCAAAGTGGAATTAAGTCAAGAAGAAAAGAAGAACCCAAAGGAATGTTACATCTTTTCGGATGCCGAGGACCCCAGAGCACCTATAGTAATCCATTTCCCCCTGGTGAATGACACCTTTAAGGAATTCAAGGAGCCAGGTAAATTCAGACAACAAAAATCTGTACTGTGCTCTACCCCGTATGTTTCCACTGATGACAGGCAGAAAAGCAACCTCACTTTCTTCCAGGCACATGGGGCATTGTGCTGCCTCCTGCAGCCCTGATGGTGGCAGCTGGCTTGTGCCACTGTCCCTCACAGCAGAGCCGCTGTCTTGCAGGTCTTCCTTTCTTCTGCCTGATTTTATGTCCTGCCAAGAGAGATGTGCAAAGTGCTGGAGCTTTTCTGCTGCTGGTCTCTGAGAGGCCCAGAGAGTTGTGGGAGCAGGGAGATAAGGGACTTCAGAAGCAGCAGGAGTTGGCTAATGAACCATCCAGCCCAGGATCTGCCAGAGTCTGCCCTTCTCCCCTGCTTTCCCCAGGCAGGGCTGCCTGTGGTAGAGAGAGAGATGCTTAGGGAATCTCCTACCCAGGCCTCAGGGGATGGCAGGCTTGGGCACGGGGCTCTGGATAGGGGAAGCACATGTATCTGTGCTGGAGGAGGCTCTGTCTAGTGCTTGGTAGGAGCTAGGGCAGAGCAGAGAGGTCTGGGGCCAGCCCGGGATGTGCAGCTAATTCTGCTCAAGCTGCCTGGACAAAATGCATGGGGCAAGCCCTTGTGAGCTGTCAGGGGCTCCTGGGGGAATAGCTGAAGCACCTGAGCTCCTGAAGTGCCTGCTCTCTTCCCCAGACACTGGCTGGGGTAGCACAGGGCATGTGCCCTCAGAAGGTATTCAGGAACTCTGGGCAATGCTCATCACTGCTGATATCCTGGACAATCTGGTGGTATGCCTGGTCCCAGGATAGGCATCGTAGGTTCTCTGCAGCACTGCACAGCTGGGTAGAGGATGAGGAGTGCTGGAAAGAGCTACCTTTGCTCAGTACTCACAGTTGCTGCTGCCCTCTATGCTGAAGCTCAAAGTTTGTGCCCATTGCTTTTACTCTGTTCCTGCATGCCACTGGCCAGAGCCTGGCTCTGGGTAATAAGTGTAAGAAGCTTAAGAGTTCCTGATCTTCCTACCTTGGCCTAACAATTCTATGGTGTGTTGGTCTAAGCATTGTGGGAGGAGGTTCCTTTCTTTCCTAAAAGACAGTGAATTGTAATAGCTTCCAGAAAATTTTGTTAGTCTGTGGTGCAGAAACAAGGGCCAGCTGGTATTATCTCCCGGAGAAGGGCCTTGTCACCGTGCTTGTTTTGTTTGTCAGGCCATGTGGAACTTCTGCTCTCCCTGGCTCCTGCTCAACACAGCAGGCAGAGCATTCAGTCTCCTTACACCTTTACCCAAAATTCTATTATGGTCCTGAGTGGGACCACAGCAGAATGGGTGTCTCTGAGGGAGCATTTGGGGAAGAGTAGGAACAGCAGCAAAACTGTTCTGCTCTGATGTTCACCACTGCTCAGCTAATATGTACAGTAAGAGCTAAACCAAGAAAATCGCATTCACTGAACTAGGTTTGTTCAGTGGAGGCTGGAGATGATCCAAATGGCAATGGGTGGGAGATCCGATCATTGAGCAGTAGCTGGCAGGTAAAGCAGGTGGGGATTTCAGAGTATCTTTGAATGAAAGATAGATGAGATAATGAAGAGCAAAGCAGCTGCTGCAGCTTCTCAGTGCTCCAGGCCCAAATTTGTGAGCTATGACACTCACCTGCATGTCTCTGAGCAGTTGGTGATTCATCCATCAAGCTGACAACCACCAATTGATGTGGATAGTTGTGGGAGGAGAGACCTTGGCAACTTGCTTGTGTGGATTTCAAGTTTAACAGCACAGCTTTTGTTTCTAGGTGGATGAGAGACACCTTGTGGAATGTGGGTACTTTTTTTTTCTTTTATTCTTTACTATTTAAATTCTAAAGAGACTCAAATTGTGAAGTGTCCATTTTCAATGCAGGTAGCATAAAATGAGCTTTTATGTGTTTGAGGCAGATGCAGTTTTATCTGGATGTGGGTAACATAAATAACACATCTCTTTGAATATTGAGAGACTCATTGAAGCAAAATTGGATATTTTTAATATAGCCACTTCTAGTGACAGCCTGTGCCCAGCACCCTGAGATCACACTGCCCAGAAACCTGATACGTCTCAAGCAAAATTCTTGTGTCATTTTCACTTTAGCTGGCAAATGTATAATCATGGATTATGGATTGTGATCATGATCAATTATCATGGATTTTGAAAGGTGTTCATGTGTGTGTCTTCTCTGAGAATCAGACTTACACGGTTTGGAAAAGGATGTAGACACATGGACATGCTTCCCAGGAATGAGTGTTTGCAGAGACAGGATAAGGAGGAATGTAAGGATTTGTGCCAGCACTGCTGAGGGATTTCCAGGAAGAATTTAGCAGGAGAGGAAGGAGGAGTAGCTGGGGAAACTGACGAGGAATGGCTCTTTCAAGCTGTGGGGTGGGTTTGCAGTATTTCCTGGGTGCTGTTTTTAGCAGTGGGTTCTGCTAAGTAGATCAGTCCCTCCACAACACCGTGTATTAGTACTCCAGATTCAGCTCACTGTGATGGCTTTTGTTTTTCTCTTCAGGGGTTAAGCGTGGTCATTCTGAGATGGAAGAAGGCAAAGTAAATCTGGAGAACAACTGCTCACCTTACTACCTCATTAGGCTAATCTATTCTTCTGAAAATTTTGATAAACTTGTAAACCTGAGCATATACAACATCCTCAATAACAAAGACCTGCTCTTCCAGGCAATCCAGAGTGCTGTAGAACGGAGGAGAAGCAGCAGGACTGGGAATGTCTCCAGCTACTCTGGATACCCCTAGGCTGGGTTTTTGCACTTTTCCCTACTGAAGGCTATGGCAGCAAATTGCAGCACATCACAGTCATATTGCAACACATCACAGCATCCATTATTTGCAGAAAACTGAGGAAACCTGTACATTTCTCATCTTGCCTTGTTCAAGCTCCTAGCTTTCAGAAGTGTTATTGAATCTGATTCCCCTGTGTTTTTTAGGGGGATACTATGGTCTTCCTTGTTCAGAAATTAAGGTCCTGGTTAGCATCCATCTCCCTAATGTTATAGCATATGGTAGTGGTGATAGATAGTTCTTTATATGCACCTGTCCCTTCAACCCTGAGCCCATTTGTTGGTGTTTTTTCAATGCTTCATTAAAAACCAAGTCCTGGCCATTTGCATTCAGTAATGTCCAGATTTTCAGATAGGCTGAGCAACTACTATTTGCACTGAATCGGTGGGCTCAGCTTTGAAGTCAGGCTAAAGAGTCACGCATATATATGTGAACAATAGCCAAACTGCAACATGGACAATTGCACCCTGTCTGTCTGATTCCCCTTGCTGAATTAGAAGTTACTCCTGTTTTTTTTTTCTTGTTTCCCTCTAAGAGTTTGGCACAGAAATGCTCCTCCAAACTGCCACAAAGGGGGCAGCTACATTTCAAGGAGAGGACACTAGCTGCAGTGTGTATGGCTCTTTTGAGCATTGGCTGGAGGAAACGTTCTATATAAGGCACGAGTAATTGTATTGATGTATACCAGCAGTGTTTTTATGTATTACAACGTCAAGAGCCTGAAACAAGCTTATGATAGCAGTAGTTTGAAAGGAATAATTATTGTATTCTCAGCTACATTTATTTGATAATTGTGACCAAGACATAAGCTGGTGCTCCTTACAGGTGTAAACTGAATGTAGAACAGTATAACTGACTAACAGAATGCAGAGCCATTGTGTTTTAACACCTAAAAGATTTTTACCTTTTACAGTGTTCTATCCCTAATATTACAGGCAAGGTATTTTTAATAGGTGCTGCACGAAATAGTATACAAATAAAAAGAAAGGAGATTCTCTATATACCTCTGTGCTTGAGGAAAATATTTGGAAAAATGACACTTGATTTTCAATAGCTTTAGAGTGCAGTGAGAGATTTTGCCATGAACTAGGAGCTTGGAACATTTTTATAGCCCTCCACAATGTTAAAAAGATGGCAGGGAAGGATGTTGAGCAATATGGAACAGAGCTCCACAAAAGTCAGAGAAGTTTGCAGACTTCCTAACATTGAAGGATTTGAACCTGCTTCTAGTTTATTCCAAACACAGCATATTCATCAAGACCTCCATGGGAAATCTTATACATTTCTTCTGTGTTGGGAATTTACTTGAGATCTAGATCTAGTTTTACTTGAAATCCAAAACTAGTTGAAGAAAGAGAAACAAGGATCTGCTTTTTTTGGATATGCACAGGCAGTATTCAAATTCAGAGGGAGAGCATTTACAAAAGACTTCGTTGTCTGAACCCTGCATCAATAAATGCTATTTCTGCTGCAATGGCAATGAGTATTCCTTGTACAATGCTTATTTACTGAGCTAATGGATACCATGCAAAACCAGAGGAATCTGAAGAACTTGAATGCAACTGTACAGCTGAATTCAGACCATGAGAAGATGTGAACTAATCAGATACTGGCTGCAAGAAAAAATAAAGAACCTTTTGACTTGAAAGGTGAGATGGCAACAGTGGTCTGTCTCACAAGAGAGTCCTACCAACAGAATCTGTTACCTTTACATAGGAGAGCAGCATGTCCCAGCACAGTATTTTGTGGCACATGCAAGCCTACATGGCTGTGTGCACACACATACACAGGGTGTGCATTGTTTCCTTGCTCCTCTGGCTAATCCTATAAAGAAACCCCTCTCTACAACCTGCTTGCACAGAACAAAACCTGATTCTATCATGACTATGAAGACATGGTGTGCTCCCATGTCCTGGTGCGCTCTGATTCATCCAGGCTCCAGCACTTGGCTCCACAGTTATTTGGTGTTTGACCCCTGCTTGACGTTGCCAGAAGAGATGGACAAGAAGTGAGCAATGCCATCATGCTGACCATCTTCATGTCCTCACTACACTTGAGACATCAAATTATTGCTTACATCTTCCAGCGTTATGCTATTACCAAGAAGTGCAGAGGTCTGAGTTGGAGAAAAGGGCTGGGGGAGTCCCAATAATAGCAACTGATAGCAGCTTTTCTGCTGCAGTGGTTAAAGGACTCTGTTCAGTAAGGGACATTGGTGTTACCTTTAACAGACTGGGATTTCTTTTGACACTAAACAACTATCTAACTAAAATTGGAAGACTTGGCCTTCAGGACCAGAGATTCAAGCAGCCATTGTGAGATACTGCAGATTTGTTGGGACCAAGACCATCAATTGTGTAACTGCCTTTAATCTACGTATTCTCCATATTGTAAATAAGAACATTGTTTTACCTCATCTACCTAACTTTTGTGCTCTGCTGTTGCAAAGAAAGATATCCCTGTTTTCTTCACAGGCTACAGTGAACAATCCATAACCCTTGAGAACCTTAACAGCATGTGCCTAGCAGTGAGGCAGCTCAGCCTTACTGAGAAAATTTGTTCTCTTGAAATGCTCCACAGCCAATAGCTGCGGCACGTTTGATGCATTCATAGTGCTTCTAATGTGAACAGAAATGCCCACTGAAATGTGGAAGAGTCACAAAGCCACAGGGTTTTCAGGTAACCCACAGCTGATGGAAAGTAACTGTTCTGAGGGGCTGCTAAATCCTGTTATAGAGGGGAAAAAGAGAGGGAAGGAGATGTGGATGGGAAAGGTAGTGTAACTTCTCCTTTGCTAGGAGAACTGTCATCAAAATTTATGCCAACACTTACAGTTGAGTTAGGGATTGCTGTTTAATCTTGCAGCCAGAGGCACAAATAAGCATGTGTCCTTTCACCTTCTTAGAGCCCCATGGGGTACCACCATATCCTTAAATGATAATAGTTTTATTAAATATATTTTTGGATTTCAAGGCCTGAAATTATGTGAGAGCTTTATCTTTGCCCCTCAGAGTGCCTTTTGGTTTTAATTTGGTTTCTTTTTTTGTTTTTGATGTGGATATGGCACATGGGAACACATTTAATGGTGATCTTGGCAGTGCTGAGTTAATGGTTGGACTCAATAGTCATAGAGGTCTTTTCCAACCTCTGACACTGAGGGAGTATGTTGCTGGCTTCATGGGGTGGCAGGAGGACCTGAAGGGCATTTGTGAGGGGAGAGGTTTCTGGAGGACTCTGCAAGGTGGGGGGCCTGCATTTCTCACAATCTTGTAAGTGCAGTTTGTTGGGAAGTGGTAGCTGGTACAGGTTGTCTCTCAAAGTACACTTGAGCTCTGATTCACAGCATGTTGATTTGTTCACCCAGAACACACAGAACTATAGAGCATAGTTTCAGTGACATAAGGCTGATCAGTGACCTGTGCTCAGGACTGGTCCTTTGTATTTATTCCCTTTGCGTATACATAGAGTCTAAGGGCCTCCAAAATTTTTTTCAGTGGTACATACAACTATCACTGAAAGGTTAGCCAAGTGTGTTTGTTCCCCAAAAGTTGTGGTTTGTTTTTTTTTTCCTTGGCCCCAATCTTGCCTGGCCTAGCGTCACCTGCTGTCCTGTGACTGAGCAAAAAGCGTGCAAACCAAAGC
>VYZS01092345.1:0-12294 GCA_013400695.1 Neodrepanis coruscans | reverse complement strand
CTCTCTCTCCATCTTTTTTTCAGAGAGACTTGGTTAATTTTATTTCGAGAAAAATGAAGTCTTCACTAAATACTCAGATAATTATGGTGTCAATAACTTGCATTTTTTCTGTATTTTTCCTTTGAAAGTGAAGAGGTTTCTACAATGACTGAATGGAATTTTTGGTCTTCTTACTTATTTAACTTACTTCACTTCTATGAAAACCTGGGCAACATTCTGACTAATTTGAGACCTTCTCAGTGTATGTTTGTTCAGCATCCTTTTTTTTTTTTCTTTGCAGTAATTCACTCTAGAATTGTGTGAAAGTAGAAAATTGTCAGCATTTTATTTTACTAGCCAAAGAGGTTGCTTGGGCAAACCAGTACACTTTGCATTATGAATCTTCTTAACTGTTGACTACTCTCCACAGTCATTTGTTGATATAAACCATATATCCAAGGTCTTCTCAAACATAAGTTTCATTGTATTCCAGAAGCAAAATCCCCTGAACAAAAAATTTTGCAAGCGTATCATACTTGGTTTTGTTTTTCCCCAACTCCGATGGAATTGTTCTTGAAGGGAATGATTTAAAGACAGATGTAATTCCAGATTTCTTCAAATCGTGTGAATCACCAAAAATTACTTAGTAAGTCCCCTAAAATAGACCAAAATGGCTAAAATATATGATCTTGAATACTATTTACAATAAAATTTGCATTCAGGAGTATGAATGAAAATGCTTCACTTATCAGTATGCATTATCTCCAGCCTCCTCTACCAGAAAATGAAACCTTGCAGATGTTGCTCATAAATAAAAAGAAGATAAAGTGATACCCACAAATATATTATATTATATATAATATATAAATTATATTTCTTCTTATTTTTCAATCATTTCTGACTTTGCAAATCCTGTATACTTAGCTCTGATCCAATCTATATGGGGCACTATAAAATGTTTTAACAACTCATTATAAGATCTGCTTTATCATATTCTTTAGTCAAAAAAAAAAAAGAGATTCCTCAAAATGTAGAACATATTTTCTTAACTTTAAGAAAGTTCAGACTGGAGCCTGTCAGACATAAAATCTGAAAGGGATGAGAACTGTGTGTATAGTCTACATATATGAACTCATGAATACCTACTCGAGATACTTCTTTCCTCAACCTTTTAGGCACTGTAGCATCAATAGTTAAAATATCATGCAGTCAAAGCAGGAAAGGGAAATTCTGTTAAGGAAAAAGAAAGGTTTTCTGGTTTTAGCCTTTCACCCTTCATAATAGTTAGCATACAGAACAGATACAAGCAGTAAAATACAGCAAGAAGGACATCTGAAAACCCAACTGAGTTGTCAAATTCCTAGAAAACAGGTATATATACACNTTTTTTTCAGAGAGACTTGGTTAATTTTATTTCGAGAAAAATGAAGTCTTCACTAAATACTCAGATAATTATGGTGTCAATAACTTGCATTTTTTCTGTATTTTTCCTTTGAAAGTGAAGAGGTTTCTACAATGACTGAATGGAATTTTTGGTCTTCTTACTTATTTAACTTACTTCACTTCTATGAAAACCTGGGCAACATTCTGACTAATTTGAGACCTTCTCAGTGTATGTTTGTTCAGCATCCTTTTTTTTTTTTCTTTGCAGTAATTCACTCTAGAATTGTGTGAAAGTAGAAAATTGTCAGCATTTTATTTTACTAGCCAAAGAGGTTGCTTGGGCAAACCAGTACACTTTGCATTATGAATCTTCTTAACTGTTGACTACTCTCCACAGTCATTTGTTGATATAAACCATATATCCAAGGTCTTCTCAAACATAAGTTTCATTGTATTCCAGAAGCAAAATCCCCTGAACAAAAAATTTTGCAAGCGTATCATACTTGGTTTTGTTTTTCCCCAACTCCGATGGAATTGTTCTTGAAGGGAATGATTTAAAGACAGATGTAATTCCAGATTTCTTCAAATCGTGTGAATCACCAAAAATTACTTAGTAAGTCCCCTAAAATAGACCAAAATGGCTAAAATATATGATCTTGAATACTATTTACAATAAAATTTGCATTCAGGAGTATGAATGAAAATGCTTCACTTATCAGTATGCATTATCTCCAGCCTCCTCTACCAGAAAATGAAACCTTGCAGATGTTGCTCATAAATAAAAAGAAGATAAAGTGATACCCACAAATATATTATATTATATATAATATATAAATTATATTTCTTCTTATTTTTCAATCATTTCTGACTTTGCAAATCCTGTATACTTAGCTCTGATCCAATCTATATGGGGCACTATAAAATGTTTTAACAACTCATTATAAGATCTGCTTTATCATATTCTTTAGTCAAAAAAAAAAAAGAGATTCCTCAAAATGTAGAACATATTTTCTTAACTTTAAGAAAGTTCAGACTGGAGCCTGTCAGACATAAAATCTGAAAGGGATGAGAACTGTGTGTATAGTCTACATATATGAACTCATGAATACCTACTCGAGATACTTCTTTCCTCAACCTTTTAGGCACTGTAGCATCAATAGTTAAAATATCATGCAGTCAAAGCAGGAAAGGGAAATTCTGTTAAGGAAAAAGAAAGGATTTCTGGNAAAAAAAAAAAAGAGATTCCTCAAAATGTAGAACATATTTTCTTAACTTTAAGAAAGTTCAGACTGGAGCCTGTCAGACATAAAATCTGAAAGGGATGAGAACTGTGTGTATAGTCTACATATATGAACTCATGAATACCTACTCGAGATACTTCTTTCCTCAACCTTTTAGGCACTGTAGCATCAATAGTTAAAATATCATGCAGTCAAAGCAGGAAAGGGAAATTCTGTTAAGGAAAAAGAAAGGTTTTCTGGTTTTAGCCTTTCACCCTTCATAATAGTTAGCATACAGAACAGATACAAGCAGTAAAATACAGCAAGAAGGACATCTGAAAACCCAACTGAGTTGTCAAATTCCTAGAAAACAGGTATATATACACACACATATATGTACATGGTTGAATTATTATGAAAGCTCCAAATTTCTGAAAATACCATATATTTATGGAAGACAGCACAATTATTAAGCATTTTGATTCTATAGAACACAAAGCTTTTTTTTGTTCAAGATGAGGCAAGGTCTGCATGAAACCAAAATCAAATATACAAATAAAAATATAAATAATATAACAACTTGAATTGCTTGTGAAGAATATTTAACCAAGGCTTTTTTCTGTTGAAACAAATCAACATGAAACATTACATCTAGCAAAGACAAAACATTTAGTTTCTTTCAAAACTAAATGTCCTTCATGGAAATTCAATAACACAGTTAATCTTTGTACCTTCAAGGGGACAAAGATTTTTCTTAGAAATATTTAGGTTTCAACATAAAATAATAGGTTGATATTTAGGTTGATAATAACACAGAACAAGGTGGAAGAGTTGTATAGTTACATAAATGGAATTCCATAGGTGGTCTTTGCTTTTGTTTTTTTTGTTGGTTTTTTTTTTTATTATTACAAAGAAAGCAATAAATATGGAAACAAATAAAAAATCTTGAATTGTGGATCTCATCAAAATGTCTTATGTATTAACTCAGAACTCGGTGGTTACAGACACAAGGCATCTCTATGGTGTTAAGTTGTGAATCTCCAAAACTTTGGTGTAAGAGAGTTTTTTGTGTGTTCACAGTTCTGAAGAGAGTCTAAAGAATAGTTGTAAGAGCCAACACAATAGCTGACCACAAAACCATCAGTTTATTTCCATTTTTTCCCCCCAACTTCTCAAAAATCTATTTTAGAAAAAAGCCTCATGTACAATATAAGTCCTGCAATAATTACTAACCCCCACATATTATGTACAATTAACTTTTTACATGACAGCCATCTATTCTTGTATGGCAAATTGTCATTTATCTGGATTTCTGTAAGGCCTTTGACACAGTCCCTCACAGCATCCTTCTCTCTAAATTGGAGATATACAGATTTGATGAGTGGACTCTTTGGTGGATAAGGAATTGTTTGCATGGCCAGATCCAGGGGCTGGATAGTGATCAGTGGTCAATGGAACATCAGGGATGGACATCAGGGACTAGTGAAGTCCTTCAGAGATCTGGGACCAGTGCTGTGTCAAATCTTTATTAATGACACTGACAATGCACTCCCAGGAAGTTTTCAAACACCTGAGTGGTGCAGTTGACAAATCTGAAGGAATGGGATGCCATTTAGAGGGCCCTGGACAACCTCAGAAAATGGACCTATGGGAAACTCACAAGGTTCATGGCCAGCTGCAAGGATTTGCACCTGAGTCTGGGGAATCTCCACTACCAATACAGACTGGGAGATGAAGAAATACAAAGCAGCCCTGTAAAGGACTTGGGGTACTAATGAATGAGAGGCTGCACATGAGCTATAAATGTGCACTTGGAACTCAGAAAGCCAGCCATATCCTGGGTTGTATCAAAAGCAGCATGTCCAGCAGATCAAGAGAGGTGACTCTACACCTCTACTCTGCTTTTTAGCAGAGACTGTTGCAATAGAATGAGGGTTAATGGTTTAAACTGAAGGAGTGTCAGTTTAGATTACATATAAGGAAGAATTTGTTTATGATGAGTCTGGTAAAACACTGGAACAGGTTGCCCAGAGAGGCGCTTGATGCATCTTCCCTGGAAACATTCAAGATCAAGTTGAGCTGGGCTCTGAGCTACCTGATCTAGAGGAAGGTATCCCTGTCCATTGCAGCAGGGTTGGACTAGATGACCTTTAAGGATCCTTTCCAACCCAAACCTCTCTATGATTCTAAATATCCACAAGCCAAATAACTAATCTTCAAACCACTTGCCAACCCATTCTGGTATGTGTAGTCCGAGGGACTGGGTAACTCATCCTTCTCTTCACTCTTCCCTTCTTCCTCAAGCATAACTCATGCCTTGGATTCATTGTGATAGTCTTTATACAGACACAAGACATCACCTGATCACCCATTTGATCTCTGCTGTATTAAGAAGGAGAGGAATATTTGTATTCAACAGGCATATAAACTTATATGCATCCTTGAACACAGAAGTTTTATGTGGCATTTCTATCCCCACGCATTTTCAGCATGTAAAAACTTCTGGAATATTTGTTACAGCACTATGACTAAGAACGTTGTAATCAGTGTTCCCTTGCTCTCACACCTAAAAATATGAGATAAATAAAACCACATTAACTTACACAACCTTTATAGACTGATATTAAAAAAGCAGTTGTCAGAGGAGCAATAACTAGCGAAAATAGGTCAAGCTATTCAAAGGACTGATACCATAAGAAATTAGCAAAATTTTGCCTTTTCGCTGCCTGTGCTCAAAACTAAAAGTATTTGTTTTCCAGCTTAAAAACCCTGTTTTAAGTCTACAAAGTAATTCAAATGCTAGAAAATATATTTGCTTAAAGGAAAAAAAAATTTAAAAAAATGACAGAAGTGGTCAAGTTCAGTTGAACTGTGAAACATGACAGTATTAAAGTTTGAAGACATTTGTCTTTAAACTGTAGTTCTCTTTCAAATAACATGTAGCCTAACCTGCCAAAATTAAAGGTTTGTCAGATGTTAGTTCACTTGCTGTAATACAAGAAAAGGTCAGAAAGCAAACTGAAAAAAGAGTCTAGACAGCTTTAACCTCAAGGCTTTACTTTATTCTAAGAGACAGGGCTATCAGTCATATTATTTCCTATAAAAATAAAAAGAACTAATAAACAGAAAAAAAATCATAAGACTTAACATTCACAGATATGACAGGAGGCTAATTCTGATTTTGTAAGAAGTTTTAAATCATCTGAAGCAAAATATCATTCACCTTACTTGAACATTCATATAGTATTTTCAGCTTCTAAAATAGCTTACAACACACAGAGTTAAGATGGAACAAAACAACAAACAAACCCTTAAAAATTATTTGTACAAAACCCCAAACAGATAAAAATCCTTAAAGCTCACTGAAAGTTAATAATTTACCTGTTGTAATTTATTCTCATGTGATTTGTTAGATTAGGCCAAACATTGTTTCATCCATATTCAGAATAGTTCCATAAATTTATACAGATATTTTCCACTATAGTGTGAAAGAACAGCAGCTATGATTGAAATTTTTCAAGTTATCTTTATAAAAAAATGAGCAAGTTATATCGTTTGTAACACTATTAGTACTAGCAGTGAAAATTTGAAAGAACATATAGATGAATAAAACCTGAGAAAGAATAAACTGAAAAAAAACATTATCGTACAAGATTGGAATAAGGACATTAACTGTTATAAAGCATTGTGATAATAAATTCATATTCTGTCAAACTAAATTATTTCAAATATCCTTAGAAAATAGACAATACTCCTTCATTGTCATTGTCAGAGCTGAGACAGAACTACTATAATATACGTCACGATGTACATAAACAGGAAAAGTTGTGAAATAAAATAAAAATGGGCAGACGTACAAAAAATTACTGAGTAGTAGCTTTTCTCCAACAGACATGCTTCTTTTTGGTCACAAAAAAAAAAAAAATTTGCAAAAATTGCCTAATTGGAAATTTGATCATATTGATGAGTAAGAGTATTTTTTTTCTAAAGCTGACTATAAAATAATTTTACTGTTGACATAAAAGACCTGGAAGCCCTAGAGAGGCATAGTTTAATGCTTTCCAGTAATTTTTTTTTTTAGGAAAAAAAACATCTATTACTCCTATACTCTTCACGAACTTATTATGAACAATAAAGAAGTGCTTCAATATCCCCAAGGCAATGATTTTTCTCTGTATTCAGCTGTTCCATATTAACTCTCACCTGTCAAAAACTGATACTGACAGAAATAGCCCTCCATGTAAAATAAACCAATCAACCAAGCAGACAAAACCCTATCTACTTTCTGAATTTTCATTTTTTATTTGGAGATTAAAAAAAAAACCCCGCAGTTTATTGAAGTGTATGAATTTCATGACATACAAATAATCATTTTTCTGTTCTGCAAACTTTTTCTGAAGCAGAAATTGAACATGAAGGTCACCAAAAGCATTCTGTTTAGTTGAATTCTACTCTGGTGCTCTCTTCACAAATCTATCCATACCTGCTTTTCACTTTATCCAGTTCTGAATATACAAAATTGAGCTATTTAGTAGAATTTAATCACTTGTCTACTAGAGCTTCTTCATTTAATATTAATTGCTTTTCACAATTTTATTTGAGAAAACACACTTTTTTATGTTAAGTGTGTAGACAAACTTGTATTCTCTTCTGGAAAGCTGTTCTAGCACATTTAAATCAATTCCGTTTTATCTTCCTAATGCCATCTAACTTATTTGCCCTCATGCCACACTTCTGTGGCAAGGAATTAAAGTGAGCTAAGGAAGGAATGACTTCCTCATGATACCACCAAAGTCATTAAGTAGATTGAATCAATGTTTTCTCATATCAGCTCCCAATCTCTTAAATGTGTTATTTTGCTGTCTAATTTAAATTCACTGTTTTAAATCGTGCAGTACTCTTGAACAGAAGAAATCATTTGTATTTCATGTCATATTACAATGTAGAAAGATTATTTTTTCCCAAAGGGAAAAAAATGTTTTAAAAGCTTCTATATAATTTATGTTTTTACTTCAGAAAATGGTAAAACACCTATTTGCACACTTTCTTTCACCTTTTAGTAATTCCTACTTCCTATAATGTCATGTTTCCAGCTGTCTACTACAGAATCAAACATGTGAGGCTTTTCACCTAGTAATAAAAGTTCTCCTTGCATGCCACCTGACACTAGCTTTCATCTAATTAAATAATTTCTCTATGAATGCTACATAAAAATCAATTATTTAATCTGAAAAACTGCTCAGAGCCAACTGAATCTTTTGAGAAAGAGCATGGTCTACAGGGAGGGGAGCTGAGACAGTGTGAGTCTTAAAAGCGATAGAGGATAAGCCAGCCATAAATCCTCCTGCAGGTCTAAGAAAGCACGTTCTGCAGCAGAATGTTACTGTTGGAGAGATTAATGTGATCTATATTCTGTCCTGCAGCTGCCAGGTCTTCCTCAGTTCAGCCAGTTTCCCTTGGGGAAGCCAGTAATATCTGGAACTGTGTCCCCAGTCCCCACCTGCACAGTAGCTCTTGCTAGGGACTCTCAAAACAAAAAGAAAACAAACAAAACCCAAAAAAACCCTACCAACCCTCAAAGCAAACCCACAGACACCCACAACCCACTATAAAATATCGCCTAGAGCCATGAAAAGGAGGACCCATGGAAATGATACATATAGGAGAGCATTTTGGATTTATTTTTCCTTACTCAGTTTGGGCTTTTTTTTTTTGTTCTTGTTTGTTTGGGGTTTTTTTGGTCTTGTTTTTTTGTGGTTTTTTGTAGAATTAATAACCACATAAAAAAAATTAAGGGATTAATTTTGTATGAAATTGAGAAACAGAACATAACAACTCGGAAAAGTTTCTGGTCAATTTTTCTGATTATTACCTGACACTAACCGATGGATTTCCTACTGGCCAGGAACTGCAAAAGTATTTTGCGTTGTTAATTAAAATGCATTCTAGGATGACCCCATGTGAACAGGGGGTTGGATCAGATGATCCACTATGGTCCATTCCAATGTTACCCATTCAGTGATTACAGTTTGAGGGTTTATCATAACTTAATGCAGTAGTTATAGGAATGCAATCACACCAATTAAAGACAATGTCTAAGAAAGTCCATGAGATAAATATAATTTCAGGTTCTGTATACATAATACTAATTCTGTATTTATACTGAATGCCCTTTGACAAAGTTCTCTTTAACTCCCTCTCTACAAAGAAAAAAACTTGGAGGGGGTGGGGGGGAGAAGGAGAGGGAAAAGGTTCTTTACTGTATTTATTACGGCTTAGTGTTGTTCTGCACATGTGCTTTCTGTTGTTTCAAGATACTGTTGGCAGAGTATCATACCTCAACACAGCTTTTATCATAGTGTGAAAAACACCAGATGTACAAAATTAAAGTTCAAGTTAATCAAAATATTGCTTGACAAAGCAAATAATTGAATTGCACTTTCAATGCACTGCGGTAGACCATAATTAACATGCAGCATCTCCAACATCTGGATACCACTTCCAATTTCCGTTTTAACATCATAGGATGCTGTCTACATATTTTTTAATGGTACCCCTGATAATAATATATTCTGTTTTTAATCATATTCCACGTTGCAGGAAATGAAGCTTGCAATTTTCCCAGGTGCTTACCAAATTACTACTGCAAGCTAATTCTTATCCCCCAAGTTAAGAGTTTCAACACTGTGCACATTAACAGCCTGCTTATGTTCTTCCTGTACAACAGAAGGTAAGTTAATATGTGCTTCAATTATATCCAGTTTGTGCATTTATAGCACCCTGTGGGCAACACTAAGAAGGCTGTAAATGTACTTATTCTTCTTCTTTAATGCTCTACTGTATTATAGGGGAGAAGGAAAGAGAGTAGGAGAGGAAGAACTGCATCATTTTATCAAGAGGATCAATAAAGAACTCAACTTCACTGTATTGATTCAAGAGGGCTACTAAGGTACGGTTCTCACTTTACTTGCTACAAAAAAATCTTACCCAAGGTTAACTTTTATATAAATTCCCCTCTTCTTCACATATGCGCATGAGCACACACGCTAAGCCTGTATTTCTCAGTTTTAATAAAATGCACGTGAAGCGCAATTTCATGTATTGTAGACACTTTATCTTAAATTAAAATGGAAGATATATTGCAGTATTGTCTCTGCTAACTGTGCTATTGACCTAACTGAACAGTGTCTTAAAAGAAAGCATCTATTTTTTCCTGACTTGTTTATTTTATTGCAGGCCAGCCTGAGGTTTCATAAAGTAGTTGCACACTAGCTTTCATAAAATTTTGATTTATTTCTTCCTATTTCCAATGCAATGTTCACCTACTAGTGGTGGATTAAGTGAAGGCATACTCTGTATTTTAATAATTTATTTTATTTGTAATGGTAGGCATTTTCATTCTTGTTCTTCATGGAAATTTTCCCGAAACAAACAAACAAAAAAAAATAGGAAAAAATCAAAGTTCCAGAAGCATCATAGAATTTTTTGAAACAATATAAGCCTCTCCTACATTAGGGGACATGAAAAATATATTTTCTGTAGCTAGGAAAAAAAAATGCACAAGAAAGCCTATATTTAAAGTTTTAAAATAGCAAATTTAAAAAAATATTTTCTCTCAATTTTCATTTAAATAGTTTTTACTACTTAAAATTTCAAAGTGAAAAAATCAATTTCATGACTGTTAATATTTCAACTTTACCACACAACTGTTAGATTTAGGCAACGTGATACTTCTCTTTATCCTTCTAATCTTTTTTTACCATAACAAAACAAGCAAACAAACAAAACACTAACAAACAAGGAACCAACCCAAAACTGTGGTTTAGCAAAAGCGTAATCCACATGGATATATCAGTTTTTAGTGGGAGAAGTTTATAAAAGAAGAATTCTTTTCCAGAAAAGGTATGATTTGAGAGGGATTTCAGACGGGTACAGGTTATATACACAATGCTCGCTGATCCTTTTCTAATATGTTTTCTCCTCTTGCAAATGTTACATATACTTAAGGTGCCTCTTTTAATTTATCATGTTCATTGTTAAATATGCGAGTAATCCTCATCATCAACAATCAAAAGACTATTTTCAATTTTTTGTGTCTCGGAGATTGTACCCTTTGCATGTTTGTGTGTGATAGCAAATTTGACCAAAGGGACATGGAATTGCTTTTGTTTGCTCATTTCTCCTTCAGAAGTCCTCAGGCATGGAGTCTAAATGTCTACAGAAATCTAATATTCATTTTTACTGCATCACCATATAAATTAATTATGATTATTTTCAATTAAGTTTCCTTTATAACCATCTGATTTCTCAAGTTTATAATATTGATATTCTTCTAAATGACTAAAGACATTCTGAAGCTCTGTTGCAGTAAACATGTAAACGTGTCTTGGACTTACTGATACAAACTGGTTATGTGCAAATTCAAGTTAACCAGATCCCACAGGACTAGAACAAAGACAGAGAAGTAAAACCTCAAGACTTTTCTCTGTGGTAAGACTCAAGCAGCTCCATTTCACTAGCTTTTACTCTACTTCACAGGCAATTTCCAACTCATCTTTATAGGTGTACTGGGTCGGTCTGAAATGGAGCCCATTTCTCCATAGCAGCCCTAACAGTGCTGTGCTTCACATTGGTGGCCAGAAGGGTGTTGATATCACACCAGTGTTTTGACTTCTACTGAGCACAGTAGCGAGACTGTAATGTTCCTTCTCCATTTGAAGGAAAGACTCTGGGAGGGGACACAAGCAGGCCAGCTCACCCAAACTGACCAAAGGGATATTCCATGCCATATGATGTCAGCTCAGATAAAAATGCTAAAGAAAAGAGTGGGAAGGAGGGAAGGGGGGGCATTTATTTTTTCCAATGGCTATGCCCTAATAAAACCCTATGTGTGCTGAAGCCCTGCTTCTTGGGACATAGCCGGATACCATTGCTGATGGGCTATAGAGAATAAACCTATTGTTTTCTGCTTCAATTTTGAGCACATAAATATGCTTTTCTTTAGTAAACTCCATTATCCAAATCCACGCATTGTTTACACTTGTATTCTCATCCTCCATTCCTGGCTGGGAGGGACAGGGTGACTGGGTGGGCACTTTGTGTCCGGCTGAGGTCCAACATTTACACAATTGCACAAGGACAGCCTTCTGTGAGTTCAGTGTTGCCCAGACAGAAGCAGACAGATGCCACTTCTGGATCGATATTGGATTCCAGGCTGACATCACATGAGTAGGATCAACACTGATCAGAGGTGCAAGGATTTTCCTATTCACACTTTCTCATTCTCATTCATTTTTCCTTTAGCCTTTTATGAATCCTCCTATTTTTATCTTTCTCTTTATCATTTACTTTTGTTTTCTTTTTGGTTTAAAATGCCAAACTTATATTTTAATACTAATTCAAATAAATTGGTAATTTATTAATTAAAAAATGAAAAAGTAAACTAAAATTCTCGTTTTTGTAGAAACTCTGACACTGCTCATTACTTCAAAAAATGAAAACTTACAAATCTAGGCAGCTCCCTTTATTATTTTGTGGCTTGACAAAATATGTTAAGAAAATAATTTTATATATCTAATTGGGCAACCTGTTACTGGATTAAGTTGCGAGAAAGGCAGGTATGGTAGAATAAATAATCATGACTTAATGCAATATGTGGGCTGTGCCCAAAGACCTGGGGAGCCTTTCCATTTTATCTTTTCTTTTCTTTTCT
>VYZS01092342.1:20402-37281 GCA_013400695.1 Neodrepanis coruscans | reverse complement strand
AGAGCTGTGGCAGATCCACTGGAAGTGGGAAATGAGGGGAAAATTCCAGGGAATCCATTGGCATCCCTGAGATGCTGCACCTGCAGGTGCCAGGGATTCCCCTGTCTCAACAAAGGCACATGGAGCACAGGGGACACTCAGGGACATGAAGCTGAATTTTAATGGCATTTTATGGAAATTCACTCCCAACTGGTTGAAAAATGATGGATGACAACAACCAAGGAAGTCTGATATCTAATGTTTGCTAAGTGGTGAAAATTTGTAAATTAATAGGAAGAGGTTTTTGATGCAGGATTAAAATTTAAGAGGAGAATCACATTTTTCCCAGCAGTGGATAATCAATGAACAGCGACCAATGAATTAATTCTGATTAAACAAATCTCAAGGCTTCATACAAGAGCTCTTGGTACAGAAATTAGAGTCAATATGTCTCAAAGGCATCCTCAGATTGTATTCCTACTCTTGCTTTCTATTAGGGCATCTTTTGAGGAAGCCAAAAAAGAAAAAAATATGGGCAATTAAAGTGGGTTGAAACAGTTATTAAAACAAAGGGGATAAGTAGGTTTGTATTTTGAAATTAATTTTATATTCAGCCTATGGAAGGAGTGGGTATTTATCCAAAATACATTTTTCATAGCCGCATAAATAGAATAATTGAAAAATTTAAGCTGAAAACTACCCTGAATGTCATCAAGTCTTATCCTGTTCACCCACCAGGATGGCTAAACTGAGACATAATTTGACTTACTTGAAACACACAATATTCTACAGGCCTACACTTAACATTCCTGGCTTTCAAAGATGAATTATTACAGGCAAGGGAAAAAAATATCATTTAATAGTAATTTAAGAAACTAGGACAATTCCATCCATTTCAAAACAATTTTTTTATGATTCAATTATCCTCTCATTTTCACTCCATAGAGCTCACTCTCAGCAAAGACAGCTGTTAAATTACTTTTTAAAGAGTTATTACTGCTCTTAAAATCACTTCTTAATGTCTCCAGAAAAAGTTGAGGAGATGATTAAACACATGTGCCCAATGCAGAGCAGTTTTTACAGACAGACTCAGCACAGGCAAGTGAAAGATCAACAAGAAATGGTGTTGAAACATCCTTGGAAAAGGGGGAGAGGTTTGCTCCAGACAGAGTTTGGAAAGAAAGGAACTATTTATTGTCATTGTTTGTGGCTGGAGTGTTTACTTTGAAATACTGCAATGAGGAAATCACTGAAGCATTTCAGGTTTAAAAAATAAAGGGGTTTGTTTGTTACAGCCAAGTAACAAAGTTGACATAATAAAAAGCAGTTTGGATTAGCTCCTTTCATTCTGCTGGACTGAAATAATCCCACTAGATTTAGGGATATAGATCGTGGGATAAGGTAAAGGATATCTTTGTGTAGGTCATACCTGGAGGTGTGCAGGTAAAATGAATTAAAAATGAAGCTCAAGTACTGTTGGGATTCACAGAAAGAGATTAAGGCAAGGATAGGAAACAAACTTAAGAAAAATAATCTCTGAAACAAAGTTATAACCAGATTTTCTCCTCTGTGACATCAAAATCCACCTCAGTGACTCTCTCACAGACTCACCAGCACAGCAACTTCCCACAGCTCTGAGAGCAAATCTGCCTCCAGCCCACCCCCTTCCCTCCTTTCTCAACCTTAATAGTCAAAACTCAGTCCAAAGGAAATTAAAATACATAGAGCAGAGCCTGGCTCTTTACAACAATTCTGCCCATCCAATAACTGTGAGTATAAAACACCTTTGACTTCCTTGTANGCATAAAACACCTTTGACTTCCTTGTAGTAACTATTTCCATTGTATAGGACGAGTCAGGGTATTCCACTAAACCCTTCTGCTGCTCACAGGTAACAAAAAGAAAAATTAAAAATATTTAAAGGAACACCCTGCCTTCATTAGAGGTTGAAATATATGATATAGCATCTAAATGAGCACAGTTTAAAAGTGCTTTTTCAGGAAATAGGCATTGTATTCTCACATTGTATTTTATATTTACACAAGGTTACCTTAATTCAGGCCTGAAACAGCCCAGGAACAGTACAGGATTAAAAGTTTGCTCCATCACTTTCCCATTTAGTCTAAACAAACACATTTGCAGTGGAAAAGGAAGCAATGTCTCATACCTGGTCCCTTTTTTTTTTTTTTTTCAGTTTTGCTACAAATATTTTGAAAACCTTGAGGCAAAAATCTAGATTTCTTACCTGTGTATTAACACCTGATTTAATAAAATTCAAGCACTCTCAGCCAATTTCTAAATTTTTAACTTTATGGCAAGGATCTGAAAATCAATATCCGTGGCTTTTGTCTCAGATTTGTCCCCTGGGTCTTATAGAAACTCAGAGAAACCACTTGACCTTTTGTTCTTACAGTTTATTCATGTTTAAAAGAGCATTTTCTTTGGGACCCAGTAAGAACTGAGCAGGGTTTCCAGGTATCTGAATTTGCCTGCAAACTGCTACTCAAGTGCAAAATGCAATTCATGTACACACATATTCATTATATTATATTCTCATTATAGTTGCAGAATTTATCTTCTTATGCAAATCTCACCAAAATCAAAGTCTACCCCCTTAACTAGAACTATCTTGTTAGAGTGGGTAGAGATCAATCCCCTTCTAATAAAATGTTGTGAACAGCAAACAAAGCCAATAGATTTGAGAAAGTGGACTGCAACTGTCACCATTTGCCATGCTGCAGTTTACCTGATAAATTAGAAGTCAAGAGGGAGGGAGGCATTCTTGCAAGAAATGAGGATTTGCAAAGCCTGCTCCTTTTAATAGAAGTGGAGAAAATGAAGAACCTTTTTGAACTGGGCAAATACACCTTGATTTAAATGGAAATTTTGAGCAAACCACTAAGAAATCCTAGGAGTTGGAGAAAAGCTATTTTAAGCCATTACATATGGTTTGTGTTGCTAGGGAAACCTCTTTTCCAGTGTTCCTTTAGCACAGATGCTCAGGAAAGCTCTGTGTCTCCATGTCATAGCATTTCAGAAAGCTGCAGAATGTGAGGAGATAGAGATGCACATTTATACACATGCAGACAAAATTATCCCTGGGATTTTATCTTAGTCATGGTCGATGTCTTTGGTGGGAGCTCATTCTGTTTCTGACATTCTCAAGGTGATGAATCTAAAGCTCTGCAACTGAACCCCTGTTTCCACACTGAGGATGTTTGTTCAAACATTCCCTTCATGTTATTCCATTTGGGTTCATGTTTTAGACACTCATCTCTGTAGAGCAAGAGATTTGCCTTTGCCATGCACCCAGTGAAAATACAAAGAGAAAGGTCAGCTCTGATCCCACAGTTTCTGAGCAGCCTTTTGACCCCAGAGCAGATGGGAGTTGCCAAAAGATATCCCATAACCTGCTCCATGCAGGATTTACTGCCAGGGTGCTGCTTTCTCCCTTTAGTGCCCAGGCAGGTGCCAGCCTGGGGACAGTGCAGCCTGCAGGGAGCAGGGACACACCAGCTCAGAGCCTGAGCAGGAATCTCTCTCTGCTGCCTTTTCTTCGGTTCTTTTTTCAGAGAACAACGGGATGGGGCTGCAAACACACACAGCATCCCATTTGCAGGGGATGTCTCCAGGCAGTCCCCAAATAAGTGTATGACTGGGCTTGTGAGTGCTGTGAGCTTTGGAAAGGTTTGTTATTGGACCACAAGGTGTGCCAGGAGCCAATATTTTGAGTACTAAACGTCTAAAGCCTTGAAGATTTACTTGCAATTTAATATTGATTTGTAGTTTGGACCCTTCTCTACAGAGTAAAACAATGTCAACAGAAAATGTTTTTTTAAAGAAAATATTCTTCAGAAAGCTAAAAGTTAGGCCCATCTATGGATGTGCTATTGAAGGCATTCCAAAATCTGCTAATAAAGGCTTTAGGTCATTCAATAAATAATTGATAATCTTGTTAAAGACTTTGTTTATTCAACAAAACCCTCCCATCTTTCTGATATAGGGAATGAATATATACTCTGAACAAAAAATGGGGTGTTCTGCTATGTTTGTAATGGATATATATTAATCTAATCAAAGTAATACTTCTAGAACCCAAACTTGCCAGTATTGCCTATTTGTGAACTGTAGAGTTATTTACCTGTCAGAGGGCAGTGTAAGAAAAATAGAGGGTTAGAGATTTGGGGGATCTTAGCAAGATCAAGGCAAGCAGGAAAGAGGCAGAAAATGATTCTTGCTACAAAGAAATCTAATCAGAGTAATGAAACTCATCAGTTATTTTGGATACCATAATCACAGCTTTCTGCAGCAACTTCTCTATTCTGTGCTTTTCTGGGTCCTGAAGTGTAATTCAAACCATATGCAAACAGTGTGTTAGGATGAGATCAAGAGTTTTAAACCAAATGTACAGAAATATCTGTCAGAACAATACTCTGCAGAAAGCAGTTAGATGAAAATGCTTGTTCTGGGTCATGGTTTTTGTGGCTGTCTCACAGAGGTCACTCACAGAGACTGTCTCCAGCCTTTCCAGCTTGTTATTGGAAAGGCAGAAATTGCCTCCTGTGCCATCTCGTTCCTCCCACCCCCTCCTGTGTGCTGGCACAGGGGCTGAGGATGGACTTTTGATCTTTCTGGCTGAGATGCCTGACCTGGGAAAGTCCCCCAGCCAGAGCATCTCCTGGTCTCTCCTGTCACAGTGGATTTAGGAGCAGTGCAAAGCAGATTCCTGGGAAGCTGCAGCCTGCTGATCCTGCAGGAGCCAGGCTGTTCAATCAGAACACAATGAAGCAGTGAGATAAGCACAGAACAGTGCTTAAGTTGGAAGTCAGCACTAATTTTTATGCCTTAATTTGTTGGGTTTTTTTTTCATTCACTTAATGGATCCCAATTTCACCTCTGAAGGGAATCCAGAGTGGCTTGGTGGAACAATATGCTGAGAAAGTTGCTCAGCATGAAGCTCCCAAGGGCTGCCACAAAGAATTAGAGTTGTGTGACTCTTATTTCCTCATTCACAAGGAGCTCAATTACTGGTTGGCTGTTTAAATTTTCCTCATACTTTTTCACTTGGTGTTACAGTGAATCCAAAGCTGAACTCAGGAAAAGAACAAAGTCAGGGCTGGAAGGACAGTTTGGCCTAAGCAGTGGAGCAAGAATGCTCTCCTGTGTTTGTTAACAGATCATTGAGCTTTCATTCTTCCTCTAGAATCTGAAATAATTTCCTAATTTCCAGTGCATCAGGTTGATACATCACAAGTTGTTTTGAGTCTCTGCAGTTCCTAAAAGATCCATTCATGTTTCCAATGTCTCAAGCCATTAGTAAAAAGGCTGTTATTTCACTTTCATTGGCTACTGCTATGACAGTTTGTAAATCAATTGTTGGTAAAAGCTACACATTTTCACCTTTTCTAATGAGTAGCTTTCAATCATAACCATAATTTAAAATAATGTTGGAGAACAGCATAGCTTAAATGTGAAATTTCTAATTTCTAAACTTACAATTTTCTCATCTCTTATGTTTTTATTCTATAAACTGTTGCTGAGGACATTTCAGTTTTCCTATACCTCAAACACTCTCTCAAATGGGAGGTCAATTTCTAATGCAGAGTATTTGGAGGAAAGACTTGCAATACAATAATTGATCTGTGCACTCTTAGGAAAATAGAAAGGTAAAACCCCAGCAAAAAGGGATCCTGACCTAGAAGTAACATAAAAATAGAGTTAAGCTTTGCCTGTTCGATTTAATAATCATATTTCAAATTGAGTCTGGAGGGAACATCAGTTTTATTCAATCAAAAGGTGCTCAGCAGACAGTGTCTAGCAGAAAGTGGCAGGAAAGGCTGAGCTACCCTTAAAATGTTTGATTAGCTCTCATTTGATCTTGCTGTGGGAAACACAGGAGAATATCTGTTATGATATTGCACAAAGGTTAAACAACTATTAGGAGTTCTCCACAGTCACAAGAGAAAACTGTGTCAGAAACTTCCCAAAAGAAAAGCTACAACACAATAATTTCCAGAGAGTGGAGCATCAATGTTTTCAGGCCACTGAGGTGGGAACAGGCAAGTGTTTACGTTAATTTTATTAAAGACTTTTCAATTTGTATTTGAAATCTTGCCTGCAGATTTTAAATTACTGGGAGTCAGGGGATAATTTGGGCTGGAAGGGATCTCAGGATCAAAGCAGGGCCAGCTCTGAGTTCACCCCCAAAAAAACCCCTCTAAGGATGGAGATTATACAAGCTGGGGAACAGTCTTGTAGCATATTTTCACTGAGAAAACACACAGATTGCAAGCAGCCTAAATAATCAATTCCTACTTCAGGAGGTAGAAAACCAATCTAAGAGATTTGTGCCTTCTCTCAAGATTAGATGGGGGAGCATATTATCACATGCTTCATTTAGTTATTGCTATATTACAACCTCAGCAAAGTTGGAATAAGTATTTTATTGAGTAAATGTGATAAAGTTGCTGTTATTTTTGTAAGATCCCATTACTATGCAATCTTGCCTCTCGCCAGCCTAGTGAATTCAACAGGCACTCCAGGAAAAAAATCTGTCATAATAACACTGTAAACAATATTTTTGCAATTCATATGAACTTCACTCTTTATTTTGCTTTTGATTTAGTGTGTTACTTTTATTTAGATTTCATATTTCCATTTCCATCCCATTTCAGGGAGCTGAGCCTGGCACAGACCTGCCCTGTTGGAGCATTTTTCCTTGTTTGAAATAGCCCCTCACTAAGGGCATCAAGAGTGCAGGTTTTATTAAGACATATTTTCAGAAATAGTGTTACATACACTTGATACTGGCAAATAAAAGCAGACCTTTGCAAAGGTTGCAAAGACAATTCTCCTTCTGTTTTACAAAGGGGCTGTGGACCCATAAATAAAGGTTTCCTCACTAAAAAACTAAGTTGCTGCCTCAAAACCCTTCTTTTCTGAGCCAGCACAGTAGATGTTCAGTGCACATTTATTTCTAGAATTAACAGCAATGTACATAATAAATACTAAAATATTTCTCAGGTATTAAAAAAAGCATTTTATATGGCTGGGGAAATGTCACTAATAGGAAAGTGAAATTTGAAATTTTTGCATTTTCTGTACCTCCCAAGCTCCCCCTTGTTCCACTTTAGCCACTAACAGTGAAAGGGGAGAGCATAAAGCTAGTTTTCTTGCCCACAATCTCTCCCATCAGGACTCTTTCTGAAAGGTATTTAATGAAGTAAAAACCACAGAGTTAATTAGTTTCATCTGTCAATAGTCAGGCTTGGAGTGAAAACCAAAGGTTTTTTTGCCATTGGCTTGTATTTTGTTTTATATGTCCTCGAAATAAAAATGCCACAGGCTCCTATCCAGCATTTAGCCATTATTTTCTATTTTGTCCACTCTGACAGCTCCAAGCAGTGCTATATGATGCTTTCTGGTCACATCATTCTTTTGGTCTTTAGAAAGATAATCAGTGACTCCAAGGAAGTTGAGCAAGAAGTTCTCAGCCTCAGTGAATTTCCCCTTCATGACTTTTCATTTCCCTCTAGAAATGTGAGATTGAAATCTTGCATTGAGGACTGCAGAATGGTTCTTGTGCTGGTGGGGTTGGTGCTAATCAAGACCTTGCTGTGCTTTTGGACAATAATAAATTAGAGAAATCACTTTCAATGTCCATAGAATTGTTCCATTTCTAAACAAATAATGAGCATAAAACCCTTCTGAAGACACAAGAAGCTTTGCATGAAGCTTTGAACAATGGGAAAAAATAGAAACCAGATCTACAAATGCTAATGGGAACAATCTGCAGGGAAAATGGAAAATAATTTTATAATTAACAGCTTCTGTTTAAAACCCCAAACAATTTCCAAAGGAAAGCAGCTCACTGAGGAGAGGGTTTGGATCTACTGATCTTTGTCACATGAAATGATGATGTGGCCACAGCTGACAAGAAGCACCAAGTGCAGTGCTCAGGGGTTCTGCAGTTTGGTTACAGCTTTCATTTTCCAGTGGAATTACCCCACCATTCCCAGGAAAATGCAAAATATGATACCCCAATGCAAAATATGATACCCCAATTCATCCTGCTATGAATCCTGATGGGATTCATTTGTGTATTTTCACATGTGGGAGTAAGAACAAAATAAGCTACAGTGGCTTCAATGTTGTGCTGAAGCTCCTGGGTTTAATGATGTGAACATTTATACTTGTAATCCCAAATGGGGAAAGTTATTTTAACAAACACCAACTGAGAGAAGTGATATGTTAATGTTAATAAAGAGCAAAAAGAAAACCTGTTAAAGACAGACAGTTTCAAGAAGACAGAGTTTGGCACAGTCATTGATGTGGTATGATTTTATCAGCATCAATTAGTACAGGTACATCAACTTTATCATTATTTTATCTATCCAGAAATGGCTTCCTGACTGAAATGCTTTCATTTTTCAGCCACCTGCTGTGGTCTGTCCCTAAAGATGTTGCAGAATCAGGATTTTGTGTAGGGAAACAGCCCCTCTGAGCCTCCAACCCCAAGACACTGCCCAGACAGAGGGTCAGAGCTCTCCCATCTGCACAGGCCAGAGCAGGACTGACCACACTTTCCTTCAATAAGCAAAAATAAAGGAGACAAAAGAAAAATGATGAGTTGCACGGTAAATATTGCTGCACAAACAAAGTGAATTGATGAAGCTGCAGTTTTGCCTCCTGCCTTGTCACCACTGAAGCACAGCCAGTGCCCCACAGAGCTGAAGTCACATTGCAATTCCAGCTGTGAGAAAGCCCAGGGGATGTGTGATGTCCCTCCCTGGTACCCAGGGCTGGTGGCATTTCCAGGGCACAGGGGAACTGACCCAACCCCAAAATCTCTGACACCAGCAGCTGAACTGGTACTTGATCAAGCTGAATTTCACAAATATCACAGCGGGTTAAATAGGTACATTCAACAAATACCTCAGAAGAGATGTGGTCACCATATATTTTATAAAAATATAAATAATAGCCTGATCAACGATGACAACATTAAAATACTCCAATAAATCAGCCATTTTTTATGCAATTTTATGCTTCTAAGCTCCCTTATCATCAGGTTTACTCTCTGTTTTTGGCCACAGTCACACTGAACGAGGCACTTTAGAACATTTTGAATTTTAAAAAGGACAGGGCAAATAAATGGCATTTATGTTTTATCACGATCTAATTAAATAATGAGGAAATCTGAATTTATCCTTTATCTACTGATTAATGAAGAGTGCTCTGCTGGCTAATGAAGAGCACTTCACCAAGGCAGAAAATAAATTTAACATAATTCAGAAACTTGTAGAATTGGAGGCCTGGGATGAATCACAAAGCTCATCCCATCAATTTTTCTGACTAAACAAAAGATAAAATGTGAGCTCCACACACCATTTTTGAGTCCCAGCTTGCTTGGGCTCCAGGATAATCTTGGCTGTTACCTGTCATTTCTTCCCCTGTGTTTGGTTCAGCTGTAAGGAAAAGTAAAATACCTGAAGTTCAATGAGGACAAAACCAAAGATACTCTGAATTTATTCTTTCTGATTGTAAATTCTCTTTGACTTGCCATCAAATATCCATGTAACAATTAAACTCTGTTTCCATCATATGATTTTCTGTAAGAAAACTACGGAGCAGCACCAGGAGCAGGATTTGCCTGGATCACTTGCAGCACATTTTCTGCCTTTGGAAGTGAATCCCTGCTAAATTTCAAGCGTGGCTAAATAAGTTATTCATCTCTCCTGTATTTATTACACTTAAAACATGCCATCCCAGCTCGATTTGGAAAATGTCATGTGAAATAGTGTCAGGAGCCATCCAAAAGGCGAGATGTCTTCTGACAACTACTGTTTTTCTCTCAGTAAGCCTTGGTATCTTCTAAAAAAATATAAAAAAAATGCAATGTTCTGACATGATTCGTTCTGACCAGCAATGCTGGCTGGTATTTCTGTCCCTCTGTCATTTAGATGCTTAATGCTTTTTGATTATTCCTTAAATTTGCAGTTTGTCTGCTTCAAAATTCCACGTTTCTTTTTAAAAATGGGACCATATTTTCCTTGTCCTTCACAAAACCTTCAAGGAAAACTCTGAACTTATTACCTTGGCTCTCTTGCTAAAATTGAAATCATGGAGCTCATGTACTTTGGACTAATTTGAATACAGATTTCTCTCTCTGGGCTAATCCATGTTCTAAGCCATTATTACTGATGCTGAGGGTGTCCCTACAACTTTGAACATCGACACAAAGATGAGATTAAGCAACTTGGGTTCCTGATTCTTCAGAGCAGTTCATGGATAATTTTCCCTCCTCACCATGTGAAAAACTAATTCCCAGGTCAACTTTCATTCCTCAATATTCAGATTTTCCAGATTTCATTCACTGGTACCCAGTGCCACATTCTGAAGGACAACATTTGAGTTTGACAGTCACACACTAAGGAAAATCAACATTTACCTTTGAATTTACTTTTCCCCCTTCCATAATATATTTTATCCACCATTTTGATCTGGCTGCTGAAGATAAACCAGCAATTATAACATTAATATTTATTACTCTTAATATTAATTGAGCACTTTCTTTTGCTTCCAGTATTTTCCTGTCTCTGAAGACCATTGCCTCTGAAATTATGAATCATATTAGTGGTGTTTCTGCTGTAGTTAAATGTGACTCTACAAAACATGTGAAAAAAGCACTCAGGACTAAATGAAATAATTAAGATTTTCAGTCCCTTGGAAATGATTCTCTAACCACAAACACATACAGACTGTGGGGAATTTCTGATTTCACACAACTATTTGCACTAGGGCTGGTTGAGGATTGTTCCAGTTGATTTCTGCAGACATCAGTGCAATGTACTTAATAAAACACTTAGAGTGGATATAATGAATCTGAAAACAAGATCTTTTATGAAAAAATAATTTTCTGAAAGTAATTAAAGAACTCCTAAAACCAGCAAAACAAGAAATTAGAGTGTGAATTTGGCACCAAGTAGCTGATGCAAAACTAATGAGCATATAATCCAATTTTTGCAGCTTCTTCATTTTCAACGAAGCAGTGAAGGAAAACAAATAAGAAAGTAGAATCATTGAACACACTGAGACAAATTAATTTCTGTAAGTCACAAACTACAAAGGAAACACATTATAGGTGAACTCGGTTTGCCCCTTTTTCTTTAAAAATAAAGGGAAATAAAATGGATTTGAAATTGTTAATAAAGAGCTTAAAAAAAAGTAGCCAATTTATAAAACGCATCTGGTATATTTTAGTGTGTTTCAATTAAAAATATAATACTGATTCAAGCCGATTTACCCATTTTTATTTCTCTGTTTTCTGGATTGGATGTTTAATTGTGGATGAAATCCAATATTCTGCTAAATTTAATACATAAGTTTCATGAACAGATCTTATCTCTCCCCATCACTTATGAATTTGAACCAACAGTATCAAAGACAACCAGTAAATTTAGTCAACCAGTTGCCATTGCTTGGAAATTTAAAAAGCCAGGTGCTCTACATTTTAATAAAATATGATATTAAACTGAGAAAAGGTTGTTCTCAATAATCTTTAGCTAAAGTTGTATCGAATATTGCAGCATTTCCAACCACACTATTCATTTATTAAAAAGAAAAAATAAATATTTTTCTAAGAAAATATCAAAAAGGTGTTTCAAGCTGCAACATAACCCATATGACAAGGCAGTAAGGAATGGTGTTTTGAAAAAAATAATATGAGTATTTGTAAGTGGGAGAGCTAACAGAATTCTGGAGTGGGAGGAATATATTTATAATGCACATTTCCATTTAAGGCAGAGAAATTAAGTTTGCCTTCATTATCTGCATTCACATTCTAAAGGCCATATAATGTACTGATTCCATCAGCTTTTAATTTGGTAATTTGTCTGGAATTATGAGGTCCTGATGAAATTTTCTTCACATTCAATCTGATTTAGTGATGCAATTTACTGCACAAAGTAAGGAGAGGAACAGAAATAAGACCTAAAGACATGTAAACTCCATCATTTCATATCAAAAGATATTTCAGCTTTCAGTACCACAGGAAAATAGGTTTGCTTTTCATCTGTTCTGTCTGGGAATGATCAGGAGGCTGCATTTATCACATCAATGTATCATTGACACAAAGCTGATAGAAGTGACAAGTCAGTAGCACCACCTACTACAGATTTTATAGTAAAATACAGTTTATGTGCAGCCTGATGAATGAAAACTTCCAGCTACCAAAGAGAAAGGACATGGTAAGACCAGAATCACGAGAGCTGCATCATTTTAAAAATATCTGTACCGCCTTTTGACCCCAAATCACCACACTCTGCCCTCATGCCCTCTGTCCCTGGCAGGCTGTCCACCACCAGCAGCTCCCTTGGAATGAGCTCCAATGGCTCTGATGAGTTTTTCCAGTGCTCAAACCACGCAGAGCAAACCTTCCGCAAAATGGAGAGTTACCTGCAGCAGCAGCAGCTCTGTGACGTGCTGCTCATCGCTGGGGACCAAAGGATTCCAGCTCACAGGTACATCCCCTGCTTCTGTGCCTTCACAGCCTGTCCCTGCCAAGTGCCACCTCAATTTATGCCTCCCCTGGTTAGTCAGGAATGAACGCTTGCTATAATTAGGACATCGGTTAATGTGGGATAAAATTATACCATGAAGTTTTGTATTAATTATTTGAAATAGAATGAAATTCAAATTCAAACCACAGGCGCTGTCCAGCTTCCTTTCTCAGTGTTCAACTACAGCAAGATCAGTGAGAAAATCTGCCCAGAGTAGCACTCTGGGAGAAAATTAGATTATTAAGGACTCTTTTAACTTTATTGCTTGCTGCTGTAAGATTTGGACACCCCTCTGAATAGAATGTTTCTATTACACACACTCTTTATAATATAACAATGCTGATTTTCCTGCTGATTGTTGAGCCTGGGAAGTATTTGCTGCCCTCCTCCAATGCTTTGCAGGCTGGTTCTGAGTGCAGTGTCTGACTACTTTGCTGCCATGTTCACTAATGATGTGAGGGAAGCAAAGCAGGAGGAGATCAAGATGGAAGGAGTGGATCCCGAGGCACTGAAAGCCCTGGTGCGCTTTGCCTACACAGGTAATTCTGCTGCTGGCCTCCGGCTTTTGATACTGAACTCAGAGAAACTTATTCCATCTATTTTTATGAATTAATGTGTGTATTTTCATAGCTGGTTTGGGTTGGAAGGGACCTCAAGGATTTAGCTCCAAGGGCAAGGACACATTTCACTAGACCAGGTTACTCCGAGCCCTATTTTGGGAAAGGTTTTTCTCTAATCACAGGTTTATTTTTATTTTAATTTATTTTTCCCAATCAGATCTAACACTGTTTAAGTTGTAACAAAAATGTCATACTCAAAATTATATTCAAAATTCACCAAATCCTCTGGTCTATTAAAACATATGTTTAGAGAATCTTTCAGCAAGAAAGAAAAATGAATATGGGACCCTTCAGAGAAATATTGGGGAGAGGCAAATTTTAAAATAATGAAAATACAAGGAAAATCACTTCAAATTTTAATTTTTTTTTTTTCCTGTATGGAAACTGCACAGGTGTCCTTGAGTTAAAGGAAGACACTATAGAAAGTTTGCTGTCTGCAGCCTGCCTTCTCCAGCTTTCCCAAGTGATTGAGGTTTGCTGCAACTTCCTCATGAAGCAGCTCCATCCTTCCAACTGCCTGGGGATCCGCTCCTTTGGAGATGCCCAGGGCTGCACAGAGCTCCTCAAGGTGGCCCACACTTACACCATGGTAAGGTGGATAAGCTGCTGCCCAATTCTAGTTAGATAAGGAAATATTCACTGCTGTTGTTTTCCATTTCAAAGTTTTGCCTTGTAGAAAGACACAGGGAACTTAAATTTGCAGTGTGAGTGGTGCCTTTTTTTTCTGCCAAAAAATGTAATGGGGCCTGAACATGGAGTCAAACAGCAATGGGCCATTCTCAGGCTCTTGATTCCACACAAAGAAAATTCTAAAGCTCATTTTAAGGTGGGACACACAGAAAAAAGAGTCAAAATAAAGAATGTATGGGAAAGATTTGGAATGCTGAAAAGAAGCATATCCCTGACTGGAACATAATCCTCCTCTGGCTCAAAGCAAGAAATGAATATTCAGAGCATAGGAAAGAGAGAAAAGAGATAACTTGCTGTGAAACCAAACCGAGGGATAAATATTCAGGGCAACAAGATGTGCTATCACAGCTTTAAACACAAAAAGAATAGCAACTGCCACAGCTAAATAGACAGAAAAAGAACTACTTGTTAGGAGACACATGGCAGCTTTATGCTTGAAATATTAGTGTAGTGTGTCAAAACCAGTTTAGAGGCTTCACCACACTGAGAGCTCTCCAGCAAGGGCTTGTAATGTCCCCTGAGAGGAGTGGGGATTGAGGGCACTGGTTCTGCTCCTTCCTGTCACAGTAATGAATGGCTTGTTTAGCCCAATCTACATTCCTTTTATATAATAAAGTTTGAAAAAGGGCATTTAAGATAGAGATTCACTCAGCCTGTGTATAAGAGTGTTGTCTTTGCTGCTCCACATCTTTTCATGCTCTCTGCTGTCTCTTTTCTCCAACCAGCCCCAGCACAAGTGTCAGCTGTAAGCATTTAAAAGTCATGGTGCAAATTTCTGCAAAACTGAAATTTAGATTAGATTAGATTTCCAGTTGTATGACACTAAGAGAGCCCTCTTTCTTTATATTTTGTTTTTAACCATTTGAATCCTCCAGTCTTCCCCAGGAGTTAAACCTTTACTATTCTTTGAAACTGTGTGTCCCAGAAATCCCAGCTGGGTCTGGAGGGACTGTCTGATGTGAAGGATAACACTGATAAGCATAAGCTTTATACAATTTTTCTTGAAAACAATTTCTACCACCTCTAGAACCACTTTCTGTACCTTTCATGCAACACAGGCTGAGAATGGTGCCATGAAACAGGACTTTATGTGCTATAAACCCCCTACCAAGTTTGCCAGTTCAGAGACAGGAGAGGAAATCTGCATCTCTGAAATAACCTTAGAGAAAATGTTCTTTCAAACCCTTGAAGTGATATTACAAAAAACTTTAGAGAATAAGAGATCATAACAATGCATAAACACACAAGTGTTGTGGAGGAGGAGAAACAAAACCACTTGAAAATGTGTACCTTGGGGGAAAGTTGTACTGCAAACACAGAGGATGATGATCTACAAACATCAGATCCATTCAACAAAACCAGACACAATGGAGACATTCCCCTTCCATCACTCTGGCCACTGAGGCAGAGCATTAACAATTTCCTGCCTGGCATCTTTTCGTGCAGATAGAGCTCGTGCTGATAAACATCTCGTGCTATATTTGGGGACTGGCCTTCCTGTCCCTGTCCTCTGAATGTCACCAAATCTTAAAGCAGGATGTGCATAACAGAGCAAAGGTGACATCTCCTTTAATTGCAGACACTTCTCTCTTTACGTCCTTGGCACACTCAAAGACTTACAGAAAGCAAAGAAACTACTGAAAACAGCTCAATATCAGTTACTAAAATTTCTTCACCTGCCCAGTATCCATCTGGTTTCAGAGAAGATTTATTAATTCCAGTTACAGAATAGAAATTATATTTCAAATGCAGACAGGAATTCTTTTCAAGTAACATAAACCCCCCATCTCTCTTCATGAAATTCCTTTTTTCCTTTGGAATCAGATAAGCATAATTATCATAGCTAATATTAATCATAATATTTTTGTAATTCAACTGTAAAATATATTATTTTAATGAAAAATAAGGATTTGAAAGGCTACAGGGATTTAATACATGGTCACTTCTGGAACTGGTGTTTTATCACAGCAGTTGCAAAAAGACTGAAACCCCTTTGCTGGGACTTGTCCAAATTTCTGTTGTCCAAAAAGGACTGTTAAAAAGTGAGTTGAATTTCCTTTGCTGTACTTTTCTACCACTAAGAGCAGAGTCATACAGTCAACAGCTGGCACAGCTCATGCAAAATGATTGGAAGATTTTGGTGTAACAGGGTGAAAATCTTTGAATTTGCAACAGAAAAGGATAGTTTATGTGAATACCCACTTGGCATTATGAAAATACACATTATATATTCAAAAGCTTCAATATTAAGATCATAATCATGGACAAAACTGCCAGTGGCAAATCCTAAGCCAGGAAACACTAAGAGGCCTCACAAACACAAATGTTGCAAAGTAGTGGGAAGGTGAGAACTATTCTTCAGTTCTGCAAGAGTAAGGCAGCAAAACCTAACTAACCCTACAACTGGAGAAGAACATTCAGTGATCTTTAGAATATATATTGCATTTCCCTCTCCTCTGGAGTGGAGCAGCAATGAAATATATGCAAAGCCTACATTATCTCAGGAAAAGCTATTTCCATGTGTGAAAACCATCAGCGCATTGAAATCTCCTTCTATTTTTAGGAGCACTTCATAGAAGTAATAAAAAACCAGGAATTTCTTTTGCTCCCAGCTAATGAAATTGCAAAGCTCTTGTCTAGTGATGACATCAATGTGCCAGATGAAGAAGCCATTTTCCAGGCCCTGATGCTGTGGGTGAGGCACGACTTGGAAAACCGGCAGCGAGACCTGGGAATGCTCCTCTCCTACATCAGGCTGCCCCTCCTTCCACCCCAGGTATGGACTTTGCTGTTGGGTTTTTTTGCCCTTTATTTTTTTTTTAAACTTCATATTATATATGTTTATGATTCTTCAACACAGATAAAAAAAATATCTCACGGTGTCGGTGTCATTGCTGGGCTCAAAGTTACTGAAAATGTCAGATTATTCAAAATTCATCGTGGTTATTTGTGGTATTAATGGTAATACTTTTCTTCTAATAGCACAGCAATTTAGATGTTATTATTATAGATATATATTATAGCTATAGC
>VYZS01092336.1:0-34954 GCA_013400695.1 Neodrepanis coruscans | reverse complement strand
TTTGCACTTTATTTGTCGGCTTTTGTGTGTGCGCGAAATAAACTGTGATATTTGTATGTTTTCTTCATTTTGGGGTGTGTTTGTAGCTTCTCTCAGAACCTCTTGTCCAAAATCGCTAAATTTGTGGTAAAACCACGACACTTCCTAATGTTCTCAGAATCACAGAATTAACTAGGTTGGAAAAGACCTTTGAGACCATCAAGTCCACCCTATTACCTAACACCATCTCATCAACTATACCATGGCACTAAGTGCCATATCCAGTCTTTTTTTAAATACTTCTAGGGACGGTAAATCCACCACCTCCCTGGGCAGACCATTCCTATGGCTAATCACTCTTTTCTAACATCCAGCCTAAACTTCCCCTGGCACAGCTTAAGACTGTGTCCTCTCATTCTGTTCATCTTAACGAGAGATTATATATTCTGTAAAGCATAAGACCAGAACAAAGTGGAGCTTCTGCCTTTAGTAACAAAGGCCTTAATGGATATCATCTCAATGCTTTGTCATCAGTTCTGCTTCATTGTCTGTTACAGAGACCAGTTGAAGGTCTCTGCCTTGATGTTGGATGCATCTTCTTGGGCTTGACCCTCTGCTGGAAGCAAATCCTCCTACAGGTACATTCCACTGGAACTATGAACAGAGGAAAGAGGAAGGCATCCCAGTGTGAGATGAAAGCTTTAAGCATTCCTACAAGATAAAAGTGACAGCAGTCTTCAATGTCCTTAGAATGATTTAATTTCTTCAACTCATTATTCTTTTGACTTTCTCCTTACATCCATGCAATATGCAACAGTATATTCTTAATTCCCAGACAACACAATCATAAGTACATGAGCACACACAACTTCCAAGCAGCTGAAACTCTGATCCTGTGACCTGTGCAAGCCACTTCTTGCAGTGAAAAGGAAGGAAGATCTGGTACTAATCCTTTCTATTTTAAAGACTTTTGCTTCCTTTAGGGGAAAAGCTCAATAGCTGGTTTAGACACACGTGTGTCTAAATGAAACCTCTTTATGTCTATGTGCATATAAATAGAGGAGAAAATAAGCACCATTCCAATATTTTAGTAAATTAAAAGAACCTGTATATTCAGTTCTGGAGGACATGCATAAGTGGTAATGTGGACAAAGAAGAGGGTTGTACTTTCCTTGGGCTTCAGAAGTGTTATGTACTTTGTGTAAGATCTCTCATTTAAAAGCAGAGAGTGATGAACATGAGCTGTGAGAGCTATGAAACTGCTGCTGAAGTCACCCTTTAGTGCCCTGTAGGTTATGGCTAAAAGGTTACAGTGTGTTAAGTAAAATATCAAGCTGAATTACTTCTAGTGGTGAAGCATTGCTCCTCAGCCAGTACGCGCTTCACTGACTTCCCCTTTTTCCCCACCTCCATTTAATTCTTCTCCAGGTTTGGTCTTTATCTTCACATGACCCCTTCCAACTGAGAGGGGAGGCAGTCAGTGCCCTATCTCTGTGGTTGTCACCATTGTTGTTTTTTTCTCCTTCAGTGAACAATTCATAATCCTCCTCTGTGAGAGGAAAGCTGGCAGCTATGGTTTTCACCATTTTTTTAGCACACAAAGGAAGCTTAAATTCTATTATATAGACAGAACAGATAAATAACAAAAACACTTACCACATCCTGCTACTACTGCAAATTCAGTATCTTGAGTTTACCCAGTACTTCCGCTAGATCTTTAGGCTCAAAATTTTGTTTCTTGATTCTAGTTCTCCAGTACCTGTATGGTCAGACAAAGATACCGATGTTGCTTCAGATAAAGAGATTTCACAAAAGGAGCTGGCAACATCTTAAATGATGTGGACCTTCCTTTTATGGGAGCTTCTGCTATGGTAGGGGAAGAAGCTGAACTTTAGACAGCAAGAAGTGAGGTGGGAGACCTCTAACTGGTATGGTTCTTCTGGTATAGCTCCTAGTGTTTGCTGCAGTCTACAGCTGTCTTAGCCAGTTCCCATGAACTCATGAACTGTCATAATACATCCAGAGAAGGTCTTAGTTTTCTTTTTTTTTTTTTTTTCCTATTGAGGCCTTTTGATTGTGACCCATTCTCTTTCTCAATTATTCTGTGCATGAGCAAACCTTGTGTGAGTTAGATGCAGGACTCCTTTCAGTATACAGCTTGACGGTTTGTTCCTGGGGTCTGCCCACAACTGAAAAATCAGCCATTTATGTGTCTAAATATGGATTTAGATGTGCAGCTTAAAGAATTTCTATTGAAAATTAAGGACCTACTCCTCTTTAAAGTGAGCTAATTAATTTGGATTAGAGTTCTGTGCTTGTTAAGGTCAGGTTTAATGTTTAGCAGTTTAAGAGAACCTGTAGTCACAGCCTAAAATTCAGTGTCTGTATTTGGATATTTATAGGCCTTACAGAGGGGAACTCACCTACTTGAGAGCTGTCTTCCTGTATTTTCAAGCAAATAATAAAGGTTAAACTTTACTTCATGGGGACATTGTGAGAGTCAGTACTAGAGACATCTCACATTCTCAAGACACAGGTTCTAAAACAATGACAGATATTCATGAAAGGAAGTTAAGAAATGAGACAGTGAAAACCAAGCAAGTGATTGTCCTTAAAAAAGTTTATATTGAAGTGTTGGGCTACATATATTTGATAGAGTGTGAAGTATCATTTGATCTCATTTCCTACTGTTATAACTGTTTGCTATAGCCAGGCAGTTTGGCATCTGAAGGCTTCTGTGTGGTTCTTGACAAGTATTTGTATATCAATATTGCTTTCCCTGGTTCCAGTCCATTGCCATACTTGGAACAGGGGAGCAAGGAAATTACCATTCCAACAAATTTTATTAATAATTAGTTAATCTAATCTTTTACAGAAACAAGAAGGTGAAAAACATATATTAAAATACTAGAATGTACAGATTTACATGTTGAAAAATATGGTAATTGAATATAGCTGAGCAGTTTGCGTTTTCTCTTCAAAACCCAATTATTTCTGTTCCAAAGGGAAAATGTCTTTCTTTAATGGAAAACGTATATTTCCAGTTTTATTAGTTTTAGTTTTACCAAAATCATACTTTAAGAGAAAACTAATCTCTTCTGAAAGTCTCATTAGTTGTTACAGAATGCAAAAATAGACAGAAATGTCTGTTTTCAGATTTTGAAGTTCACTTTAGGCACCAGTATAAGAAAACTCTGCAACTCATATTCCCTTGATGTGAAACCCAACAGCCAAACATTTTTCTCTAGCTGCAAACATGTGCATTTAGTAAGTGGTGAAGAAAAAAATACTATAAAGTTAATGTACCACCTGTGTAACAAAGTCAGAGGTTAAATTTTTTCAAGAAACTGGCATTTCAAGGCTGTTTTGCATTCTCTTCTCCATTCAGACTTCTTTAAACAATGCATTGCATTTCACCTGTGACCTACCTGGCTGAGTGCCTTCTTGGGGCCAAATCTTAGGTTTACCATTTTGACATTGTGTAAACACTTGATAACATTGTTAAACTTCTGTGGCTTAAATTTACAGTATAAATCATGTTCTTCTCTCACACACATGAATTTTGAGATGTGCTATTTGATGGTTTGTTATCTCTGTTTTTCCAGATATTAACTGTAAGAGTCTGTTCCCTGCTTGGAAAAATACTTTTCTTCTATTTTCTCTGGTTCTTCTGGCATTGACACAGAGTATTAGACACAATTTCCCAAATTCAGCTGTGGGTTAGCTGTAGTTTGTATTTCTCTCCTGGTATAACAGGGCTAAAATTCACAGCCACTTGTTATTGTTTGAAATTAATTTTAATGAATGTAATTTTTTCAGTGCCTCTGGTAAAATCTTCTGTGTGTACGACACACAGATATATAATGCACCTGTTCTGTCTCTCCACAGCAGTTAAGATGATCCTACACTTACACAGCTCTGAGTTACCATTTTGGTTTCATCAGTGTCACACTGAGATATAGTATGAACAGCTGGCTGCTTTCAATACACTTTACAGGCAGTGCTAGAAAAGAAAGATAACTCAATGGAAAGAATGTCTTCTCATGTTTGTCTAAACTGCATTATTTAGAGGGCTAGAGAAGTTAGAGTCCTCCATCTGTGTAACACATTCCATTGATTCCTTTGAGGGGGATGGGGCTGGCAAGGGGGTGGCTGCTCACTTTGACACAGTTTTCCTCTGTAGTTAACGTCTTTATTTTATTTTTATGATATCAAAAATATCCTTTCATATAGCATGTCTTGAGATTTTTCTTTTCTGCCTACAGAAGAGATTTCCCCTTGCAGAAGTGATAGGCCCTTAAACGTTTTCATTTCCTCTTAGAAGGGTGATAAATATTTATTCAGTAATTCTCTGACTATCAGTACTGTAGGTTTGCCTCCACGCCTGAAAATCCACGAGTGCCTAAAGAAGGGTTTGTGTGCATAAAAACTCAATGAGCTATTAGCAAGAACTTCTTCCTCTCCCTACATACCATGAATCACATGTAAGGGCAGCTATATTGGAAGCACAAAGATATTCATAAGTACAAAAATAAATTCCCAGACTGGGGCAAGCAGCCCTGCTGCTCAGACATCTCTTGCAGGTTGTACTAAAATGGAAGGGCCTTTTAAATTCTAGGGTCCTAGAAACAGAAAGTTTCAGATTTTCCCACAGAGCGGTTGTAATGTATGTCAAAGCATCAGTGTTTCTGGCAGACTTGCCCTGGAAGGGATTTCCACCAGTACAAACACACTGAGCTTACTGACACTGTGTTCCCATTAAATGGAGGCAAGGAAAATCTAAAATGTGACTTACAAACCTCATTTATGGATTGCTTTATGCACAGTATACCTGAAGTGCCGATGATACCTTGTACTTGAAAATCAAGAAAAGCTTTGAAAGGAGTGTTTTGGGGTTTTCTCACTTGAGGTGACATAAGATGCTGAGCTAGAAGGGGTTTTGTGGATTACCCTGTGCAGGCCACTGCCTAACTCTATATAAATGTTGTTCGAACACTATTAAACTTAATCTAAAACCTAACAGGATTCCATGGCCTCACTGTTCTTGTTGAATTCTTCTGATTTCTAGGCTGTATTTGTCATGGCCATCTTATGCTCATTTGTTCCCATGTCAGCACCATCTTTCATCATCACTGGCCCTTCTCCACTCTTCATCTCCTATTGTATACATTCTTATTGCCTCTCAGCCTTTATTGTACTAGGGTTAACAACCTGGCTATTTTTGACTCTTCTCATCAGATAGTTTTGCCATTCCTGTGATTATGTTGATTGCTTTTTCTACAGTGTACAATGCAAATTAGACTTTTTCAAGCATGGATGATCAAAGCTGTTCCAGATAAGCTCTCACTAGTGCTCTGTATAATGGCATGCATACTTCTAATTTCCACCCCATTCCTCAGTTTATCTTAGGATCATAGCACATGGAAAGGGTAGGAAGGTCATAGTTATGATGCGATCAACTCACATACTAAAATTTTTTCCCCTGTATTGTTTCTCACAAATGTCTTTCATTTCTACCAGAAATCCCTGTGACTGGTTTCTATTACCTTATACTTTGAGCTATAAAATTCCATCTCACTACTTTTATTTTAGTCATCAAGGTCATTAAATTCTCAATTTTGATATTCCAGTCCTCTACTTTATCATTAAGCATTATGTATGCTTCTATTCAAGAGGATAATGGACATATATTAAATCCTCTTCCATGTGCTTTTGTCTCTTCTTCATAAGCAAACTGAATTTCAGATCTTTGAGTTCAATATCTAATTCTTACTGTACGATATTCAGATGTAGAACAAAAACACATAGAGAAAAGCCAACATTGTTTTTCTGGGATGACCTCACAATAGTAACACATTTGTTACACTACCAAATATATTCAGTTCTTGATGCAGTTCCAGGAAATGACAAATTTTTGAAGTTACTCCTGAATCAAAGGCAAACCATGAGGCACTCTAGAGCTGCATCATAGCTATATTTTTTTATAGAAGTGAGAATGCTGTATTGTTATTTGGAACAATTTAACAAATCTATATCAGAAATAATTGCTCAGATATCTGTGTAGGTATCCCAAAGATAATCTTGCTACTTAAATGCAATTAAAGAATAATATTTTTGCCTTCTTTCAATTTTTCATCTAATCCATGTAGAAAACCCTTTTTTTTATATTCCAAATAAGAATTCTTGATTGTGTTTATGTAAAACCAACAAAGAAGCATTAATATAAAATTATCTACAACTGTAGCATCTTTACCAGTCTGTGTTGCCGTTTTACTTTTCGGTGGTGCTAGACTCTTCAGTGGTGTCCAGTGAGAGGACAAGGAGTACTGATCATAAACTGAAACATGGGAAGTTCCACCTCAACATGAGGAAAAACTTCTTTACACTGAGGCTGGCAGAGCACTGGAAGAGGCTGCCCAGGGAGGTTTGCGGAGCCTCCCTCTCTGGAGACATTCAAAACCCATACAGATGTGTTCTTGTGTAACCTGCTTTAGATGACCCTGCCTTGGCAGGGCTGTTGGATTAGATATCTGCAGAGGTCCCCTCCAACTCTGACAATTCTGTGATTCTGTGTGTTTCCAGACTGTCTGCTGTCTAGATGCTAGCACATATTATGTAGCGATACAAACGATATAAATTGAAAGGGTTTTGGTAGCAAAGATCAAGGAGTGTTATATGTGAAAGTGAGTTGTGGCAACTACAAACATTTGCTTTAATGAAGTCCTTAATTAGTTCAGAGTATTTAGATAGTGCAAGCAGTAAATTAGAGGTTTCATGATATCACTAAAGGTTTTGTTAGGCATTTTGAAATGTAAAGCAGCTCTGAGGTAATAGACATTGAGCCCCCTGACATGCCACTAAGCGAACTCAGAACTCAGTTGTGAACTCAGTGAATGAACTCAGGTTGATTTTTACATAGCTTGTAAAATTTGAATGCATGTAAGGTAATCACTCCAGGGAAATGTTCAGATAAACAAATTTATATATGGAATTTCTGTTGGAAGTAAACGAAAATTCAACAATATTTATGCCCTTGGAAAGTTTCCCACTGCCAGATGACCTCAATGTCTTTCCTTCTGTGTATTTCTGAGAATATCCAGAATGTCTAAAAGAAACTGTGTTAGGTATTTCTAATCAGAGATATGTCAACAAAAAATTATTTGTAACAGAAGAAATGCAAAGTCTCTTCAGAAAGGTTTGGATCCATGTATCATGTAAGAGCTATCTTAAGAAGTGACAGCTAACTGACACTATTCTTCCCATTTTTCGTAAAAATATATATCAATAATATGTAATTCTTTGACTGATAATTACAGCACTATTGTTTTGTACTATGTATGTATAAAGGGTCTATATCAACTTGCATATTATTTTTAGTTCTTCCAGACACTGAGAAACAGTATGATTTGTGCGTTCTCATGCAGTATGTTTGCCACTATCCCTGCACAAAGGAAGAAATAGTTTGAGATGAATAAGTACAATCAACTACTCCGTCTTGCAATGACATCTGGGTAATTCCAGGGTCTTCCAGAGGAGTTTCTCAGATGATAACAACATAAGAATATAAGCACATGAATTGGTTAAGGCATAAGGATAAAGCAAATGAAAAAGGATAGTTAAAAAATTCCTAAAGCCTTCATTTTTAGCTATGTTGTTTATGTATTGAAAAAACCTAAACAAAGATGATGAGTTAAAATTGAGATGATTATGTTTTGTCAAAAGATATTATCAGTTTGAAATACAAAAATGGAACTTGAAGGGAGATAAGCTCAGCTGAAAACCATTGAAATATAGATAGCACTTCATCTGTAATTTGCAGAAAAGAGAGAATTTGATTCACAGTATTTATTTTAAGGTCTGTCTTCCCCTTCTCTTGCATTTGGCTTACCTGTTCAATACTGCCTTTCATGATCACTAACCCATGTATATAATTTTCATTTTTATAGGTTCTCAACTTAGTACAGTCTTATGTCACGCTGAGAGTCCCTTTGTACGTCTCTTATGTTTTCCACTCTCCTGTGGGTGTAGGAGGCTGGCAGCATTTTGACCTGCAGTCAGAGCTTCGGCTGACTTTTGTGTATGACACTGCCATCCTGTGGAAGGATGGGATCGGTAGCCCACCTGAAGCAGAGCTCCAAGGTGAGTGTTGGATTTCCTTGTATAGAACTCCTACTCTGTTACAAAGAGTATAATTTGCACACATTAGGATGATTTTTCAATCATTCCAATAATAAAAATAAAATTAAAAAATATCATCCATTATCATTTGCAAATAATCTGTTGTTTCCTAGCACTTACTGATCTCTGCTGGAGTGTTTATGAAAATCATGTAAAGTTGACATCAGTTCTTTTATTGTAAAGAAAGACAAATTTATTGTTATATTTGAAGTATATGTGCAAAAATTAAAACATTATTTCTGCTCAGAAACTCAAGGTACATTATGTAACCATATTCTGTTACCACACAAGATGTTCACGCTTCAATGAAAAAAAATTAAAAGTTTTCTGTGATATCATTTTTTTTTGGCTATGAATGGCCAGTTTCAGAAATTTTTGATATTTTGAAAACATTATGAAACATGCAAAAGAAATAAATATATAATGAGGATAATAGCCTATCCTATGTGTTAGAGTAGTAAACTGAGAAACATTCTGTAAATGTGTTGGATGCTGTCAGAAAATGTTCATGAGTATAACAAGTCAACAAATCAAACTCTATTATTACAGAATTTATCTTTGTAAAAAGTTAATTTATTTAAAAAAAATACTGACATACAGATGTATGTGCAACATTGAAGTATATACTTACACAGTGTATGCTATGTTGTTCTATTTATGCAAATTTACTTGGTATTTCCCAGCATTAAGCTTCAGGAGTTCCATATCTCTCACAACCTGAGTTAGAACACAGGTACAAGCTGTAATTATGTACATACACTTACACAATTTCAGGACTCCAGGGCACATAAAATTACTTTTTTTTTCTGCAAACTCTGTTTATGGATTACAGAAGTCATTGCTATGAAGTTTCTGGCAAGGGGAATCTACAGTGCATGAACAATGAAGCACATCATGCCATGCCTAAAGAAAAGCCACATGCCACGAATCATGCGATGTGCTAGTCACCAAATAACAACCAGATCTAATCCTCTGTCTCAGCAGTTATCCGTTGCATCTATGCCACCATTTCTTGTCTTTGATGCTTTCATTTTTTTATTTCTCTATTTAAGAAGCTGATGGCCAGATCTTTGAAGATGCTGAACATTGGCAATTCCCTTTGAAAACAGTGAGCACAAAACATATGATAAACAGAGGGAGGCAATGGAGATTAGATCTCTCCAACATATCCCGATCTCATTTGGGTAGTTTTTTGAGTAGCTATTTTTCTGAGCAGGGAGGTGTTAACTGTTTTCCAGTTTATTTCTGTAACTCTAAATTTGTGTAATTGTTCTACATAAAGTCTATGAAACATTGTAAAGCAGTCAAGGTTTTCTAAAGACATCATTCATATATATGCATAGATACAGATAATATAGATTTTTTAATGTACCAATAAATATGATGGGTACAAATGGTTTTATACAGATGGTATACATTCACACTGGTGAGTGTGTTCAGTGTCCAGCATATTCATGGGGGAACAGTCCTGTTTCCTTCTTTTTCCTTGCAAGCAGAATGGTGGCTCTTTGTAAAGGAGCACTGGAGAAAAGGCCTGAAGTCAGAAGCTTTGCAGAACTCTAGAGAGAAAGGGATTTGACTGCAAGCTGCAGCAATAAACCACTTCTGACATGTAAACAAAACCTTGTAATCTGAAATTAGAAAACATAAGCCTGTGTTTTGGACTGAATTTATGCCAAAATTGCCAGCAATGCAAAGCCTGTCAGAATGAGTTTCACAGAATGAAGCACCCTCAAGCAGATTGCTATGGAAGTCACAACCAACTGCTACAACTAAGTGCTGATGGTTGTTGCCTTGGCACTGATAAAGAATATCTCTGAAGCAGCTTTCATTGGTAGAAGTCAGCTTGAATACCTGCTGAAAACAAAAGTATTCTTCCTTTTACAGACCCTCTAGCAGCTGACCATGTTGTTACCCGAACACAAGCACAGATTGTACTGTGTGGACATTTTCTCAGCCTATTAGAGCAACTGTGTGGGTCCATGGTAACATGTAAAAGCGTGACTTTACAGTGAGTTTCTCTCTCTGCTTTGGAAGCTGAATTATGTCATGAAAACTCTAGACCTCACTATGTAAATTCTTATTTGAGAATAATCTTGAGTCAGCCCAAAAAGTAATGGCCAGTCCTCTCTCAAATCACTGGCATGACAACAGTAAATGAAAGAGTGGGTGGTCCAGTCTTTCACAGGACTGTGATTTGTTTGTCATCTGTAAGTGGAACAAACCTTGCTGATTGTTTTTTGCTGCCAGGTTCCCTGTACCCAACTAGCATGCGTATTAGTGAAGAGGGGCGCTTGGTTGTCAACTTCAAGACTGAAGCCCGGTTTCATGGTCTGTTTGTTATGTCCCATCCTGGTAAGCATAATGTGCACTTTAGCAGTACTATCTGCACAAAGACATCCCTCCCAAATTTTATACTATTAAGTTTTTTTCTGCTACTGATATCTGATTTTTTTACATACACTGTGCTTTTCAGGTAAGGATTTTTCTTCTAATTGAGATTTTTTACTTGTTGTTGTTGACTGTATTCAGGTTGTCAAACTTGCTGAAATATGCATGAATCTGACAGAAAGCAGATAATTCCACTTGATCAAGAGCCTGATTTATGAAAGATAAAGATCTAGGCTATTCTGTCCATTAGGAACTTATAGATATACCTTTTTAATCCAGTAGTTATGATTACTGTTTAGTTTTATTGCCCTAGGAACATAGATAGCATTAAAATTTCTTTTCTAACTTGAAGATTTTTCTAGGTTATTTAGACCTTTTCCAGAGAGCAAGAAAAAGTCTTGTATGAGCATTGTATTACTCTGTTAATTTAACATTCTCACTGACATTCAATTAGCCATTTCTGAGGACCTGTTTCTGAAATTTAATCTGTTTAAACCCCAGTGCCTTTATTTAGAATAATTACAGGTGTACGTATCTGCCTACTAAATCTGAGCATGAGTGCCAGACATAGAAAAGATTATCTAACTAAATTGAATCTGCTGAATAACAATGAGAATGGGGAAAAAAAATTAAGAAATCTCTTTTAGTTTAACTCAAGTTTTTTTAATCTATCTAATTCCTTCATAGTGCTTCTACTTTTTCTTAACTATCCTCTAGTATGTTAGGTTTTGTCTATCAGATGGAGCCAAAAGCGTTCTATTGCTAAGGAAAACTATGTTGTATTTCCTAGGGCTGATATTCCAAGTTTAAAACAGGAGGGATTCTAGATCTTTGCCATTCCACTCTCACTGTTTTTCCTGTCAAATTTAGTCTTCATAGAATTGTCATGTAGCCTAAAAGCAACTTTTGAATAGACACTTGAACAAGAATCAAGGAGGCCCAGCTGAGTTGACTGTAATGGATTTTGTTAGTTTCAGTTAATAAAAGTCAGTGCCCTGTAAAGGTATTAGCATGAGGTATGGCATTATGGTTTATGAATTATTTGGGATGTTTTTTGGGCTCTGAGAGTTTGCAATGAAACGCTAAAGGTGATAAATCTGTCTCTTGGCATGTTTCTAGCTTCATCTCTAACTTCCATGGTTATGTCAGCTGATCACCCAGGCCTGACATTTAGCCTCAGCCTCATCCGAAGTGAGCAAACCTACAACCAGCCAGTACAGCAGTGGAGCTTTGTTTCAGACTTTTCGGTAAAACTCAGCCTTCACTGTATCTTCTGTGTCTTCTATTGCTCCAGCCTGTTAGTTAGGAGCTAGTGGCACAGCTCCCTCTCTCACTCTCTCTCTCTCTCTCTTTCTTTGTTCAGGTTCGAGACTATTCTGGAACATACACTGTGAAGCTGATAGCCTGTACCACTGCTCCACATCAGAAGTACAGCCTACCAGTGATCTGCAATCCTAGAGAGCCAATCATGTTTGATCTGGATATCCGATTCCAGCAGGTACAATTCCAGCAATCCTTTTGTCATGTTTCCTTTTTAGTTTGATTCTTGTATCACCTTTGTTGGTCTTGTAATAATAGTACTAGAAACTGAATTCATATGAAACAGCATTCATAAATTGCTGGGACAGCACATACTCCTCTTCTGATAAACAACCAGTTTTACCCAACTGAGAAAGGCTGATGTGTTTTTGTCCTCAATTAATGCCCAGTTTTTAATAGTCATTTGACATTGGTTTGCAGGATAGTTACTGTGATGTCATAGTAACATTTGGGAATTCTTTTTTTGTCTGTTGACTTTGTAAGGAATCGGGTTTATCAGGTAATTAGGAAAATATAAAACTATTATCAAAAGGTTTTCATCTGTCACAAAATCAGAGCTAATTCTCTTGTATTAAAAGTGGGACCTCCAGTGAAAAATTCACTCAGCCCTAAGGCAGAACTACCTTCACTGACTGTAGAAGAAGTATAGATATCCAACACTGGTAAAATGCTTAGCTTTAAGGCACAGAAGTGACTGAAACAAACCAAATCCATGGCAATATGGATCATATGGGAATATAAGAACAGGCAAACAGTATATCTTTTGCAAAGCCCAGCTGTAAAGCTGGAACAAAATATGAAGAAATGTATTCTGCTGTATAATTTCACTGATTGAAAAAACCCTGAGGGTCATGTTGGATAGTTCGGAGAACATAAACTGGCAGTTCAGCACGTTATCAAAAAAGCTAGTGTGACTTTGTGATGTGTAAGGAGGAAATGACATAATTTTTGTTATTTGGAGCCAATACAGCTAATATTGGGACAGTGTGGCTGTAGTTTCATGTTCATTAATAGTATAGATGTATGCTATTAAACCATCTTACAGTATAAATCCAATCTAGATCAGTCACGGATACACAATCTTTTCTGTTGAATTACCCAGACTACACAAGAATGTATACAATCTTTATGCTTTCATTTGGCATTTTGCCTCCTATTAGAGAACAGATAATTTCTGATAGAGCATTAAGTCTTGGCGGAGCAGAGAGATGATATATGATCTGATGTGAAACCTGCCTTTTCAGACTTAACCAGCAAAAAATTTTGAAAAAGTTTGAATGAAGTGGATGAGGGGAATTTATAGTACTTCAGCACTTCAGCTGTTGTCTGGCATTTCTAATCTACTTCTAGGGATTCTAAAGCAATTCACAGCAATGCTAAACCACAACTTGTGCCTGATCCTAGTATAAACAATAAGATGTTGCTATTTCAAAGAAAGTTCAAAAAAAACCTGCAAAAATCATTGCAAAATGGGCAAAGTAACAAAGAGAGAGACCTAACTATTACCTGGAGGTAGCCTGTAACTAAGAACTATGACTAAGAATTAGAACTGCCTTGCAATAAATAATTAGATACTATAGTGATCATTTTATCTGATAAAGCTTTAATAATACAGTATATGAAAGTTTCGGATACATCAGTTCAAAATAAGCATAAGATGCAAAGTTGAAACAGTATCATAGAGTGTGGCCAGTTAATCGTCTATCACCAAAAATTTTCAAACCAAGATCAACTATTTTTCTTGAGATATTCATAGTAAAAGGGATTCGGGAAATCCTGTGTCCCATGATATTGTTTCGTAAGGTCATAGACTGAAACAATCTATGGCCTTAAAGCAGGTCTTCAAAAAGCAGCAATTGGCAGCAGTACAATAGCGCACATTTAGTAGGCAGTATGTAGCACTTTACCTCTAAAATTTTCTAGTCATTCTGCAAAACTGAATAAGCATTAGTATCCATTGTTTTAGAAAAAAGAAGCAAAAGATAGAAGGATGAAATTGAAGGATTCCTTAGACTAGGAAACACCTGACACCTGTTAAAGCACGTCAGAGAAGGACCAGAAAAATGCAACCTCTCTCCTATGAAGAAAGGCTGAGAGATTTGTGGTTGTTCAGCCTGAAGAAGAGAACAAGCCAAGTAGACCTTATTGTGGCATTCCAATATATAAAGGGAGCTTATATGAAAGAAAGAGAGAGACTTTTTATCAAGGACTGCAGTGACAGGACAAGGGGCAACTGAAAGAGGGTTGGTTTACACTGGATATAAAGACACTTTTTACAATGAGGGTGATGAAGCACTGGCATGGATTGTCCAGGGAAGTTGTGGATGCTCCATCCCTGGAAGTGTTCAAGGCCAGGTTGGCCTTGCTCTAAGCAATTTGTTCTAGTGAAAGGTGTTCCTGCCCATGGCAGAGAGGTTGGGCAAGATGGTCTTTAGATGTGCTCTCCAACCCAAACCACTCTGTGACTCTCTAAAATCAGTGAGTGTAGGTGTCACAACTGGACCAAAATGACTTTGACTCTAAAGTCTAATAATAAAATGATGGGCCAGGACAAGAATCGCTTGCTCCGATTCTTAATCTACTGCTTCAGTTCCTGTACTGAATTATTCTTGGGCTTTGTCCTGGTTTGGACACTAGGGGGCAAGAGCCGAGCCTCAAAGAGAGAGGCAGGACTTCTGTGGCTGCAGTTTTTATAGGGTGCCCATTCTCGCGTTATCTCAGGGACCCCTTCTGGAGCAAGCCGCCTCCTGATTGGACAAGGGCACTGGACAGCTCCTCCTCACTGAGACTTCACCACAAGGCAACATGGTGGCTGCTGGGAGGGCAAGCCACCACCACTGCCCCTGTCAGCACCGTGGGGCACCCCAAGGGCCCCAGGGCCACCCACAGCACCATGCTCTGCCACCCCAGGTCCGCTTCATGCAGCAGCACCAGCCCAGGGCTGGCCTCATCCTGCTCACCATCTGCGGCCTCCGCGGGGGCGACTCCACCCACTGTGAGGGCAGCTGGCATCACACGGCTGCTGGCAGAGCGTGCACAACACCAGCAGCCATGCTCACTGCCAGAGCCACATGGAGCCATGGCACTGTGAGCTGAGCTGCACTCCTGCAGCCAGGCAGGGAGAGCTGGTGGCCACGGGCAGCCAGGGGCTGCTCCATCAGAGCCTCCCCTGTGCCAGGGCAGCCACTGCTCCCCGCACCACTGCCATGGCGGCTGGGCAGCGCGGAGGCACCGCCACTGCTGCCGCCAAAGCCACGGACAGGCCAGGAGCAGCCAGAAATGGCCCAAGCGGCAGCACTGCTGCCGCTCCTGTGGGGCCGGGGACCAGCTTGCGCTTCCCCCAACCTGGGTCCACGTTCACAAGGCACTGGAATCTGTCCGCTTTGCTTTTCTTGCAAAAGACAAAATGAGGTTTGAAAGCAACCCCCTCCCTCCCCCCAGTAAACCCCCCGAAAACCAACACCTGCCTCCCTCTCCCTTCCCCCCCTGAGGAAACCCCTTGAAAGATAACCCCCTCTCCTGCACAGAAAAGGGGAAAAGGGAAAAACACGTTTTAAAAACAAGAACATTCTTTCACCCCACAGGGTTTTTAATATTAGGCCTTTAATTTCCTTGGAAACTCTTTGTTATAAATTTCATCTCAGTTGTTCATCTCAGTGTTCACAAACAAGAAAACATTTTAAGATTCAAATATCAAGAAGACAATATATTTGATGTTTCCGCTCTGGAGATTCAACATTTCATTCTTTAACATATATCATCTGCGTATCTCCATTTTCCTTTCTCCATGAGAGAGAGGAGTGAAGCAGGAAGCCTGGAACACTAGTGAGTGTTTTATTACTACTGTCTCTCTGGAATTTCCTGAAGATGAACAGCATTCAACCTCCAAGCTTTACTTTATCCCAGTCCTTTCAGCATCTCTTTTCTTTAAATGTATGTGACTATTTCCTGGCAGAAGCATTTCCACAATCAGGATACTTGCTGTTTTGGGATGCACCAATCTCAAGAGTTCTCTGCTTCTTGAGGTACCAAAGATCACATGAGATTTGATCCCGTGGAGGTGGCATTGTTTACCATGACTGATCTCCATTGTTCCCAAATCATCCATATATAGAATTAATATGCATGGCAAATAGGCAGAATAAATTGATAGTTACTCTTCTCACCCAGCAGATCCTCACAGATTTTTTTTTAAGAACCCTTGTCTAAAACATCTCAAATGCCCATGAAAATGATTACATTTAAACTACTGTCATGAATAACAGCTATGTGTCAGCCACTGGCAGCACTGAGACTTATATGTAAAACTGAAATAAAAAGAGTAATTTAAAATAGAATGCTTAAGAGACATATTCATAACTGTATTCACAGTGTTCACCCAGGCCATTGTTCTGACCAGAGTTTGATGAGGCTATGGTTGTTTCTCTTTCAGAACCACAGCTGAAAACTAGTTGTGCCAGTCTAGTATTTGAAACTGTAGAACTGCAACCCCGTAGCTGGAATCCTAGACATTTAGAAGGAAACATTTCAAGAGAATGGAAATTAGTTTTTTTAATCATTATTCCATGCAAAGGCTATGGTGGTAGGGTTCCTCTTTCTGAAGAGTAGAAATCCATTTATAAAAACATTCCAGCTATACATTTTCCTTGCCAAATCCTGTTGCTTTGTTAGCTTTGAGACTTTATTGTGAGATGAGCCCTTGTCTGTGAGCCAGCAAGAATGTTTACTTTTTTGTTTTCCTTCCTTCCTTTCTACACAATTATACACATATATACATAAATATATACGTTAGCGTTTTTTAATTTGTTTTGTGTCCTCTTGTTATTTTTCTTTTTTTTGAATGTGTGCGTCTTCCACATTGTTTGCTCATGTACATGCATCTTAAGCTCCTTCCAATTGTTTTGTTCACTGTATTATTTCCCTTTTGTTTTGTCCCTTTTTAATTTGCCTTTTATTATATGTTATATAGTCCCATGAGAACTGGCTGCTGATAGTATTGACTTATTTTTTTATTTGTAATGTAATCAAGGAAGAACCATAGATAATTGTGTCAGATATATGAAGATAAATATTAGCATAAAAAGATAAATACCGGCATAAAAAGGTGTTCAAACGATTTGGTACATTTTCACATGCCCGATATGATATTCTGTAGCACATCAGAAGAACTGATTCTAGCAAATAAATCCTCAGCAAAGTGTACTTGCAAATAATTGGCAGAGGATCAAAAGCAGAGGTTGGACTTGGGTGTAGGAATGAAAATGGGATAGAGAAAAGAGGCTGTGATGAGTTAGAGGGAGAGAAATTTTTTGAGGGAAAAATTTTCCTCCTTTTACTCCCACACATAAGTTGCCCTGGACACCTCCTTAGCTGGGATTTGGAAAAATGTGGTAGGAAGAAACTAACCTAGAGTGCCATCAAATATTACAAATGCAGATAATCCAAAGGTGGTATGCATGTAAAATATATAGCAATATATGTCTAGAACAAAGAAATCTTTTTGTTAATCTGTATTTTTGCATGTAGATGTGCGGAGCTGATAAATAATGTACATTGAGAATTCATGCTGTGTTTTATGAGTCATTAAAGAGTACTTGTTGAAGAGCTTTATGCTTTTGTGTTTTAGGTCAGTGACCCAGTGCCTGCTGAGTTCAGCTTGAATACCCAGATGTTCCTCCTCTCCAAAAAGACACTGTGGCTATCTGATGGCTCAATGGGCTTTGGACAAGAAAGTGATGTTGCTTTCTCAGAAGGTAAAATTGTGCACATATCATGCCCATTTAATTTGAATTCCACAATTCAAAACAGGATACTGTTTCAGCCAAAACAAGATAGGAGTAAGGTTTTGGGCTCTTTGCACTAAGGTTTGTGACTAGGCTTATTAATTAACCTCAGAACTGTGCTAAGTGTTACAGTCTAATAGGATGTAAACTGTATGCACTATTCACAGGTGATATCATATATGGTCGTGTGATGGTGGATCCAGTGCAAAATTTGGGTGATTCCTTCTACTGTAGCATCGAGAAGGTTTTCCTGTGCACAGGAGCTGATGGATATGTACCCAAATATAATCCATCCAACACTGAATATGGGTGCCTTGCTGATTCACCATCCCTTCTGTACAGATTTAAGATTGTGGTAAGTGTTCTAATTCTGTGAGGATACAAATATATATGTCAAGTTATCCAGAAATTGACTGTTCTTTGAAATATTCTTTCAGCATAAAATTTTCAACTCACACTCTAGGCTAACTGATTGAGGAAATATCTTGGCTTTCTCCCTGCTGGTTCTATTCTTAATCTTTGTGGGGACTGCTTTCATTAAGAGTTTGACCTGAGTTAGAATTCTGTGCATGGTCTATATGCATTGACCATAGAGAGATTCTTAAGAGATATACAAGTCAAGGATTGAAATTTGTTTCATCCAAAATTTACTAAATAGTGTCAGTTTGGTCATCTAGGTTTCCTCTGTAGTCCACAGATACCTCTAAAGTTGCCTTAGAATCTCTGAGATATTCCTTTCTGAAAATAACTGTAGAGTAAGCCTAGGTAACTACAGACCTGATGCCCAACTTTTACAGTCAACTTTAAGTAAGATAATTATATAATTAGCTAAACAAAGTTATGTGAATATTGGTTAATGAAATGATATATAACTTCTTTAGAATGGGAAATAGACCTAGTACTTTCATTTCAGACCACATTCATGTATCTTTTTCATTTATGAAGAGTAGCTATTGTTGTTCTGTAGTGTTTCCTCCTTGTATTCCAGAATAAAAAATACATTCAGAGAAGAGATTAAATCGAAGTTAGTACAAGTCAGATGTGACCACAATTCCTTCTCGTGTCTTTTCTCATGCTATTTCACTAGATTGCATAAAATAGCATGTGTAAATTACACTATTACATGTAAATATTAAAACTATTCTTCCTGGAAGAAATATACCTGTGGTTTATGAACTTTTTTCCCCTCTGTGTAGGACAAAGCCCAGCCAGAAACACAAGCCACAAGCTTTGGAAACGTGCTTTTTAATGCAAAACTTGCAATAGATGATCCTGAAGCAATTCCGCTAGTTAATCAGCCAGGCTCTGATGGATTTAAAGTAGACTCAACTCCTCTATTTCAGGTATGATTTCTGTAGCTTATTAACAAGAGTACTTAACCAATAAAGAAACATTTACACAAGCACTGTTTTTAACTGTAAGTTGTATTTAAACCAATAGATTTGTTCTGATTCCTGTGACAATTGAACATGATTATAAATGCTTAAAAATTTCTAGATATAAAATTTGGAGCACTTATTAAAATATTTTTATAGGATTACTCATCTTTACTCTTCTTCAGAATAACCAGAAATTATACAAATTATTCTTATGCACTTCACCTAAGAACTTAATACGTTTCTTATTACACAACATTGTTCTTTTTTTTCCTATGACACTTCTCAAAGACAAAAAAATTAAAGAACCATTAGCAATTATAGTGAATTCCATCAAAATCGAGTTGATACTCAGCATTTTATGTACAATTCTTAACATGCAAACTTGCACAATGCAAAGCACTGGAAAGCCTAAAACTTGACAAGGTGCAGCTACTTCTTAATATATATAATTCTTCATCTCTCTGTGTTTATCCCTTTGATCTGTATAATCCATCCAAGAGTTGTCTCTTCAGTATTTGTCTCTTTAGTACTGGCAAAACTACATGCAAAGTTTAAGTGTATAAATTAGTAGAAAAAAATCTAGAGGAGACTTTGATCCTACTTCTGGCCAATTCAGTATTAAAGGGCCCATTGTAAGCAATGGAATATTTAAGAAAACAGCCTACTTATCAGTATAAAAAGGATTTCAAAATCTGCCTGCCCTCAGGAAAATGTAATCTCTTTTTTTAGTATGAAAAATCTATTTCCAATAATGCAGTGATTTTTCATCCTCATTCTGTCAAAAGAATGAGAATATAAAGAAGCAACATTATATCTTGAAGAAGACTTGGGAAAACAACAGTAAAATAGAAAATGTATTATTTCTCACAATAACAAAATTTGACTGCAGCCATTCAAATTATCCATCATTAGCTTTAAGACAGTATTCAAACAAGTCTACTAGACCTTGTGGAGGCCAACTTTATTATGTATCCAGGAAAGATGTGAAATTCAAGGTACATAGTATAATCTCACACAGACTGCAGGGACTCACACAATCAGAGACTGAATGAAGTTGTCAGGGACCTGTGGAAATTGACTGTTCCAACCTCCTGCTCAAAGCAGGATCATCTTGGGCAGGTTGCCCAGAACCTCGTCCAGTGGTATTTTGAACATCTCGAAGGAAGAAGATTCCACAGGCTCCCTGTTCCAATGTTTAACCATACAGTAAAAAATTGTTTTCTTATGTTTAGATAGAATTAGAGCCAGGGCCTGATCAGCTGGCAGGTTGGGCCTGGAATATCCTTTTCTGAGACCTTTCCACAGCTAAAGGTACTTTCTATATCCTTTGGTACTAATAGTACCAAAAAACTGTCAAGGCCTTAGTCTTCTTCATCTGCACCTGATAGCCATAGAGTCTGACCATGGAAAGGAACAGAAACTAACCCCTCATAAAATTGTGACAGAAAACATGACTCCTCTGGTGCACATTGGCACACAGAGGGGTATTATATGTGCATGATTTTGAAAGTACTTGTCCGCGCAGTCAGTTTAGAACAGAGATTGATTTCCTCTGCCTATAGTGCTGTCCAGATTTTGTATGTATGTGTTTAAATACAAAAGATATTTCTTTATAGGTGTCTTTGGGCAGGGAGTGGTATGTCCACACAATCTACACAGTACGTTCAAAAGAAAATGCTAACCGCGGAATCGGCAAAAGAAGTGTGGAACACCAGTACCACTCAGTCTTTAGTGGTGGGAGCCCAGGAGCATCCACACAGAGACGGCAGAAGAGGGGAACTGAACAGGACCCAGAACTTGCAAAAGACATTGGAGTAGAAAACAACCGAGGAACAAACATACAACACATAGCACTGGATCGCACCAGCAAGAAACAGGTGCCTCAAAGGGAGGTTGCAGCTAATGGTGTTCTCCCCAGGGAACTGAATAACGAAAGTACAGAAATCAGCATGGTCACAATCATCGGTGGAGCTGCTGCCATTTTCCTTGGCATCTGCTTAATCACAATTATTGTTGTGCTGCTAAAATGGAAACAAAATTCTGAGAAGAAGGAAGCCACAAACAAGGCAGACAGCAATGAGCCAATGATGCTACCACATAATTACAACAGTGATAGCTCAGAGGTTTGATTCCAAAACCACACGATTCAAGCCAGAGTCTTGAGAGTGCCTCAAGCATATTTGGCAGCAGCAAATGGTGACTCGTGAGGAATAAAGAACTCATGTGCTTCTAGGTATATTTGAAATTTGTTATCCTGAGCTCGTGCTGCCATTATCAATAATAGAAGAAGATGTACTGAATCTACCACTTTGCACAAAAGCAAATGCTGACATCCTTATACCATGCACTAATCTTAAACAGCAATTCAAGGAGCTGCATTTTAAGGGAGAGATTATTGGTTTGGTTTTGTATTTTCTGCCATTTCAAAAAAATAAAGGAAACTATACAAAGGTGGTATATATCCTGTCTGCAATAAAAGAGGAAATCTGTTTCATCAGAAACACATAATACTAGAAAGAAGGAATCCTTACACTCCTCTGTTAAATTTTGTGCTGTTTCTGACAAAAAACTCACTATCTACAATTAATTTGAATGGTAATGAAATGCCTTAGTCATGAATCCTTCCTATAAGGTTTTGGCTTCACTTAAGCTATACCAGTGATTTTTATTTTTTTTTACTTATATATATATAACAACTTTTTCAAAAGACAGATAGATTAAACAGCATAGCATTATGAACAGTTGCATGCCACAGGATGCAATATATACTCTTTTCTGCAAATTCCTGTTCATCTATTTAATCTGAGATTTTTTTTTCCTTATTTATGTTTATATAAAGCCAAAGAACGCAACAAATTCAGAAAGAATTTTTGTTTTCAGTAAAACTGGACCATTATGTTTTCTTAAGTTTATAATGGATCATGGACATATTTTAAGGTAAATTATATTTTTTAATGCATGTCCACTTCTGAGAAATGCAAGCATTAGTATTCCAGTACCTAGAGAAGATGACAGTTGGATTCAAAATGCAGAGGACAAGGTTCTGCCTGAACTGAGCCTAGGGATAATGATACTGAATGCAGCATGTAATTGTTAGTTGCCATATGGCAAAAAGTGAAGAAAAAAATTAACATTTGATTGAATCAAGTAGTATTTATTGCTGTATAATCGTAGCACATTTTGAAAAACATGCTGGGTCATTGTTGGGCATTTTTTAATGAGTGACTACTTTTGTAAGAGTAACTCTAATTTTCTCTCAGCATTCTTTATTTAGGTAACTCGACAACTGCGGATCAGCAGTGTCCCATGCCAGTTTTCATCCAAACAAGACCTGTTCTGTCCCAAAGATGCTTTTATCCGAATGGGACCTGTTCTGTCTCTGTCAAATGCTTGGCTATGAAAGCTATGTAACCTTCAGGAAATTTTTGTATTTGTCACACTGGTGTTTTATATAAATCCTTTCAAGTCATAGAATCATAGAATGGCCTGGGTTGGAAGAGATCTTAAAGATCATCTAGTTCCAACCCCCTTCCCATAGACAGGGGCACTTTCCCCTAGACCAGGTTTCTCAAAGCCTTGAATACTTCCAGAGTTGAAGCATTCAGAACTTCTCTGGGCAACCTTTGCTAGTGTCTCACCACCCTCATAGTAAATTTCTTCCTAATATATAAACCTACCATCTTTCAGTTTGAAGCCATCACTCCTTGTGGTATTGCTATGTCCCCTCGTAAAAAGTCCCTCCCTAGCCCTCTTTTAGGCTCCATTCAGGTACTGAAAGGCTGCTCTGAAGTCTCCCTGGAGCCTTCTCTTCTCCACATTGAACAACCCCAACTGTCTCAGCCTGTGTTTGTAAGAGAAGTGTTTCAGCCCTGTGATCATCTTCATGGCCCTCCTCTGGACTCGCTTCAACATGTCTACATCCTTCTTATGTTGCAGGCCTCAGAGCTGGACAGAGTACTTTAGGCGGGGCCTCACAAGGGTGGAGTCAAGTGGAAGGATCATCTCCCTCCACACTTCTTTTGATGCAGCCCAGGGCACAGTTGGCTTCCTGGGCTTCTAGCACACATTACCAGCTCATGTCCAGCTTCTCATTCACCAACACTCCAAAGTTCTTCTCCTCAGGGCTGATCTTAATTCATACTCCTCCCAGTCTGTATTTGTGGATTTAGGATTGCCCCAGTCCAGGTCCAGGACCTTGCACTTGTCCTTGTTAAACTTCATGACATTTGCACAGGTCCACCTTTCAAGCCTGTCAGGGTCCCTCAGGATGCCATCCATTCCTGCCAGCATTTCACCACACAACACATCTTGGTGTCATTGGCAAAATGACTGAAGGTGCACTTGATCTCACTGTCATGTCACCAACAAAGATGTTAAATGGTACAGAAGTCAGTGGAGTGGCCAATGGAGTTAAACTATATAAACTATATAAAATCTGAATTAGGATGTTCAGACTTTGCTAAAATGCCATTCCCTTCCACTGTTTTGTGGATCATATGTGCAGGTGGTTCATAAACTATCTTCAGCTGCAATACCCTTGGAATTTGGTATTCTGGGGGTCATGCTGAAGAGATCTGAGTTAGCTGAGCAGAATTCTACTTGAAAGTAGCCCAGCAGTAAGCACACAGTGCTGCCTCCGAACTTTAAAAAAAAAAAAAATAAATAAAAAATAAAAAATAAAAAAAGAAAGAAAAAAATCCATCCAGAAGGCTTCCTGGCCATAAAGACTGAGAAATGTGGAGGTCTGCTAGCCTAGGAATATCTGTGCTATGATTCAATGTGAATATGCCCACACTGAGACTCATGCTAATATCTCTTGCACTGGATTTCTATTGTTATGACTTCAATCATTAATAGGATTTCATCAGTTTTCCACAAAAAAAAAGAACCAGGTCAGAATATGTCCTACCTTTTCTAGGTTTTCTGAAAACAGTGATTAGACAGCTTAATTAGAGGATGTTTGCAGCGCCCCAAGGGTCAAACTCCATGACTAAACTCTGGCAGTCATCTTTTATTTTAATTAATCTGAGTTCTAGCCTGAAACAATTATCTGTAAGACATGCCCAGTGCTTTAGACCTAGTCACCTGACATCAATCTGCTCTTCTAATGCTCCTGGTTTTGTGATCCATGTATTATGTGTGCAAGATTGATCAAAGACTTAACTCACAGATACTTTTTGTATTTAGTAAGTTCACCATTAAGTTGCAAATGTAACCTAAAATTAAATTTGCCTTCTTGCCTATATGTGAAATCACTATGAGAAAAGGAGAATTCCAAACCTGCATGTTTGAATAATAGCAGTCAATGATTCTACAGTAAAATGGGACACATGTAAATAATAGAACATTTTAATATTTATGAAATGCCGGTTTTGTATAAGCAGAGAAGATCTTTTTTATATATATATATAAAATACAGAAATTAGTTGTTTATCAGTAGAGCTGGTTTTCTGCTTTTGGATATTACCAGGCTGAAATACCACTAAAGTTGCTTGTAGGCAAAATCTTTTTAATAACTATTTGTTTTTATAAAATTACATGAAAACCCATGTGTTTCACAATCTAAATATTTAGCCTGGTAAACAACTTGATCACTGCTTTGAATAGCATCTGATTACAACTTTGTAAAATATTTAGGTTGATGGGGATTATCAGTCTAATGTTTTTCTAACAATATATAAAATAATAATGCAGACTGGTGATAACAAAGAAATGGACACAACAAGCACGAAAACCTGGATGAGCATGAGTGAGGTTCATGAATCAGATATCAAAGTCCTCTTCCTGGGAAAAAAAATCCCAATGTTTTTGATAAAGCATGCTGGATTTGTCCCAGATTGGATTTCTTACATTCAGTGAACTGTAAATACCTCTTAAACATCATGTCTTTTTTTTTATTATTATACTTCAAGGTTTTAGGTTTCAGCAACATGTTTTGGAGGCTTATTAACATTTTCCTTTTTACTTTATTTAAACAAGTGGCCTTGTTTATACTAACCTGAATAAGTGCCTGTTCCCAGTTATGTGCACAAATATTTTAATATTTATCTATCCATGCAATAAACTGCATATATTTTATATATTTTTTAACTATTCCTAGATTATGTACTCAATCCTCTTTTCCCAGAAGATGCTTATTCTGCTAGCAGTAATATAATTTGCTAAACAATTTATACAATAATTACTGTTTAAATTTGTTATCGAGCTGTCATATTTATTTGGAACCATTTTTTGCTTATGTCTATGGCTGTAATATTTGGCATTTGTATCAGGAAAAAAATAAAACTACTTCTGTTTGGTTACTGATCTAAAGTTTGTATATTAATGTCAACCTGTGGAGAGAGGTCAGTAATGCAGTGTTAAGGAAAACTAATTTGTCACATCAATATAAGAAGATCAACTTACTGTGTTTGCAGTAAATCTCATTGTTTTGTTCCTGAAGGGATTGTTTCTGGTCATTAAGTGTTTGGTACTGGGGTTGTTTGTTAATTATTGTGGATGCACTCATGGCACAGAGATAGATTTTTCTCTCAATTCCAGAACATCAGAAATCTCTAGGTATCTGCAAGTCATTGTAGGCTAGAGTGCCATGTTCTTCTGCGCTGGTAGCGTTTGTTTTACTAGTCTCATTGACAAGTGAAGGTCAGTATGCAGCACCGGTGTTGCTGTTAGTTGTTTCTTNATACTATGATGTAGAAAGAAAAAGCAGCTGTGAACGTTTCCTTTCTCACTCCATTCTTCATAAATTGGCCAGTACTGACCTCTGATTTCTGTGTGAATTTAAGCAAGCACCTACTTCCTTCAAGATCAGAAAGGCCATGCTTCATGGCTAGTTACATGAGTGGTGCTGTATACTGACCAACTGCTATAAGGAAGGATTAACTAGCAGTCAGTGCCTTCTGCTTTGCTACGTCTATTCCCTTCTACAACCTAAATTTACTCGTGGATTATACTCGGCAGTTACCTAGACCGAGCTGACCCATCCTATGTTATATCTGTGGGCTCTGTGTTGTCATTTCTGCCAGGGCAAATCAGTCTGAAAGAGCTTCTGTCCTGCTCCAATATAAATAGCTATATATGATGTAAATTAATAAAGAATCTGGTCACAGAACTATAGAATTATCAATAAATCAGAGGGCGTTAATTTCCCACTCCAAGATCCACAGCAATCAAGTCATGCTCACGTTTGTTCATGTCCACACTCATTTTGGCACTTAGTGGGATTTTGGTACTCCTAAGATATTCAAACATGTTTCAACAGGTCCTGGATGACTTTGTTTCACAGTCCAAGCCTCCATAGTCCAAGTCAGGGTTTTTTAAAGCATTCTCACTGTCTTTTGAAAGAATGACTCAGCTCCTACCTCACAGGAATTCAACCTCTATCATTGAATGCTTCAGTTTTAAAAGCTGTTCAGTAAATTACTCTCAAGTGGCTGGCTGTTTGAACTTTGAGGGTTTTATTATTTATCTCAAGAGATAATCCATTCGGAATTTACCTTCCACTACTGTTGCTTTGGTAAGTAACAACTGACTTACAGTAAAAAATGAAGCAAACAACTGGAAGATTCTTAAATTATACATTTTGTTTCATTCCATGGCCAATACTCAAGCATGTGCTGGATTCCTGCTATTTCATGTTACCTGCAGTTTCATGATACAAGTTTTCCTGAGTATAAGTTTACATGTAAAGCATGAATTTGTGGCTGTACAAATTAATGTGCTCGGGTTAAAGTAGTGCAACTGGAAGATCATGTGTAATAATGGTCATCTTTAGCCTCTTTTTGACCATTTTTGCAGCAAAAGTTCTAACTCAGCATGAAAGACAAGAGAAGGCATTCTGGATAAGCACATGTTGTATCCACCTCTGATATTATATTGCTTTCTACTTTTCTTCTACTTGCATTCCCTTCCCAAAAAAAGCATATAATTGAACTAAATGATGCAGCAAATGACAAACAGATGATAAAAGGTAAGGAATGTCATCACCATAAGGAGAGATTAAATAGATAAAGCCCTCTTCTACTCTTCAGATTTGGAAAGAATTACCCAAGGGAGACTATTATAGAGATGCATGTTACTGAGACAGTGACTAGGGAATAGTGATTCACTGTTTCTCATATTTTAGATAGGTTCCACCCAATAAAATTTGCTGGCGACAAGAATGAAACAAAATAGTCAATACCTAATCATCTGACCTAAAATTAAAATTGTAAGATTCATTACTGAAGTGTGATGTGCATGCCAAACTTAAGAAGAAGTGAAATTTATGGATGAAAAGTCCATTGCAATCAGCTATCTGTATCAACAGCTAGTTCAGAAAGGCTGAACAAGTAAAAGCCAGAAGAATTCAGGAGAAGGATCAATCTTTCCATCTTCTTTTTCCTTTCTCTTCCATACAACTCCATTACTGGGCACTGTTGGAAGCAGATCACCTGACACAGATGAACCACTCTTATACCCTGGCAGTTGTACAAAGACCTGACAGTTCCAGGGTTGGAATTGGTAATATAAAGTACAAAAACCATAATGTGAGTTGTTTTGGTTTTTTCTTTGGAGTTAGTGAGGAATGAAAGTTTCCATTTTTCAGCATTCTAGGTCTCTAACAGCTGGTTTACCTGTACCTCACATCTGCCTTAAACCTCCTGCTGAGGACTGCTTTAAATGGTATCATGATCCAATAGCCTTTTTCTGATGCATATCCCGTGAAGGCATATGATCTGGATAGAATGAGGTAAAGCATCTGAAGAGGGGAACATGGGGGGCAAGGTAAAAGATACTATTGATGATTTTATTTAGCTTAGAAACATGCTCCATTTATTCTCCACTGTGTGTAACAAAAGGTTAAAATAATATTTCTTGGGGTCTCAAGTGTCTCTTTTACTGATGTATTTTTTTCTTATGTTTCTAATGGCACCAAAATGATTGTGGCAAGAAAGAAACATAAACACCAAATTCTTTAGAAGTAATAGCTCATGAGAATGTGACTAGGCTTCTCTTCCATTTCTTGGCAAGACACCTACATTTCAGTACTGCAAACTACACTATACCACATACGGATTGGTACTCAGCATTGTCAAGCCTACGAAACCAAGGCAGGAGTATGATGTGGATGATTCTTCAAAACAATAAAAGCCTCTGTCTTTGGGGATAAAAGGATGTTACTATGTTAGGAGCTTGGCTTCATAGGTGTCTTCCTATGCTCACATCTTACAGCAGCATCTTACAGAGTCTTTCGGAGATAGGATTCCTGGTCTCCTGTTATCAGGATTCATGGCCTCCTATTGTCAGGATTTTGAAACATTCTATCCCAGCAGGAGAAAAGGAAAGATCTGGATTCACCCTCAAAGAGCATCTGATGGAGAGAGATTTGCAATCGCTTGGACATCAGCAGCTGCCCGTGCGTCACACATACAGCAACTTCCACCTGCCCAGGATTTAGAAGAGGTGCCACATGTCGCATACAGTATCCCAGGTAACCCTAATGCACCAGGGTGTGCAGTACAGCACAGGCTCTTTCAGGGCTCCTTTGCACCCTCAGAGGCTTCTTTCATCATAGATTGTAATGCCAAACACAAAATTGCCATGCTGCACAGCCAATGTGCTCATGTATGCCATGTCTTCCAAGACATCAGTGGCAAAAGTCTCAGATCATGTTCACTTCACCTAAACTCCACTCAGGTCCTCACTCCGGTGAACTTTAGTAACAAGGTCCAAAAAAATGCCTTTTTATGGACAATATCATACTGATCACGGCATCTAAAAATTGCTGAACAGAAGTGCAATAGAGAAGTGCCATTCTTATTGCTGATTAAGGGTCTACATGCTGTATTTGATTATGGGGAAAGCTTGGTTTGTCAGCAGTGACTCTCAACAATGCAGACTGTGCACTGAGATTTAACCTTGCTGTAGGAAGTACCCACAGGCATGCACGCCTGAAACTGTTTTGTTGCTAACTTAATTGTTTTTAATTAGACTGGCACCTAAAAAAAAGATGAATTTCAGAGACAGGATCCACTTCTTGCTTTTATGTAGCCAGGCTACATGTGAGCGATTCAGTATCTGCTTTCTCTTGCTGAGAACCAGTTTTATAGTTAGACAACCAGTTTCTCAACTAGTTTTATAGTTAGACAACTTTTCTGGGAAATTCAGATTTTGCTATCAGATGTCAGACGGAAGAGTTTTGTGCACACACCTTCTGCAACAATTGGGGCATTCATTTATTACTCTTTCCTCAGCTGTGGTGATTTTTCTACCCTGCAGCACTACACTCAGAACAGGTCCACCAATAGCAGCTTCTGCCCAAGCTATTTGACTTGGTACACTGCTGCTTGGATTTTCCTGTCCAATTTGTGTCTCAAAATGAAGGTGCCAGGGAGATATTTCTCCCCAAGGAAACTTCAGTTTCCTCAGGAACTGCATTTGACATCAGTAACATCGTTATCAATGGTATGAGGCCAACAATTCAAAAAATTGTTGCAGCATTTAGGCATTGCCTGTGCTTCCCATCTGGAACTGTCAGCTGTGATAGTACGCATTAGCCCAGTCTTCCTCAGAAGTGCTGAGAAGTTTATTTTCCAACAACATGTTTGTTTTCAAAGTGTGACTGTAACGACTGTACATGTGTGCACACAAACACACAGATACCCACACAGAGAATATGTTTTTAATATTATATAAATTTTATAGAGATTTTATCATGTTATATATATTTTAAGAATGCAACATGTAGTTGTATCTGATATGTTTATGCATTTTAAATAGTATGCAATAAGTATTGATAAATGTATATTGTAGATATTGTTTGTGTGTAATATTTTTTATTATATAATACAATTTTTATATACAGTTCCCCAGATAAGATCACAAGGATGAAGTGTTACAAGCTGGGAAGGAGAATTCAATGTGTATTTGCCTGTAAGGAATCACAGCAGCCAGACCCACAGTCAAAACCTTGGAATGCATCTCCCAGCATTTTGGGGTCAGGGAGAATGATTTGATACATTCTGATGGAGTCCAAAATTAGGAAACTGGTGGCATTCAGGACTGTCTCCGACTTCAGCAGTGGCAGCTCGTGGGACCAGGAAAGCTTCCTCCTCTACTTCCAGCTTTGGGCTTCTTAGTCCAGATCTGCTGCAGGATGCCAAGGAGAAGCACAACCATTCCTGTTAAATACCTTGTGTTTGGAGATCAGCAAGTAAATGCATTGAGAAAAAAAGAGAAGTTTAATGACCAAAGTTTTCACAAAGCCCATGCTTCTTCTATTTATTTTATGTCAAGACGCTGCAGCAGTAGGATTTCCCCGTCCAAGAGCCTGCAGCCTGGGGGCTGAAAAACCGTTGCTATGGCAGCAGCTTTTCCTTTTGCCCCCCTGCTGAGCTGCTGGGCTCTTGGCTCCCGTTCTGCAACTGCTGTGAGCTGGTTTTGTTACCCCATTATAGGAGGAGTGGCCTGGAAATGCCACCAAAGACGGTGGAAAGAAGCAGGTGCTATGCTGAGCATGTGTCTCCAGGGTTCCGCGGCAGGGGATGCTCCCAGCCTCTGGGCCATCAGAAGCCTCTCTCCATGGTCCCCAGACATTTTAAGGAAGTCTTTTTCATCAGGTGAAGATGGGAAGTTAAAAGCTAATCAACTGCCCAGGGAATGAGGGAATTGTCTGCTAAACAAAGAAGAGCTGTCTGCTGTCAGACATAATTCAAGATTTCTGAAAGGGGAAACAAAAGTGCTTTATTCCCATGAGATGTGAGCCTTAGCTATTTGCTTGCTCCTGGCAACCCTGGCTGGGGCAGGAGAGGTTGCTTTCGTCCTGCTTAGGCCATCCCTCACCATCCCTCTAGAACAGTCTGCTCTCATTAAATGAGCTGTGGCGATTAGTCGTGGAATGAAGTGAAAAGCACTCAAGACACAGGGAGCATCATACCTGGTGAGTCACCAACATCAGCTATTAACGAGGCTTTTTCTGCTGTCACGGGGNATTAACGAGGCTTTTTCTGCTGTCAGGGGGGGGGGGGGGGGTTGGTGTGCCTGTTGCTTGTCATAGGCTGCTGGCTTGGAAAAGAAAGTTAAAATGTGTGCTTTAAAGAAAAGCAGGCAGGCCAAGACGGTGCCTGCAGACTAAAAGGCATCTACTTGTGCTAACAGTTTAACAAAGCCTCAGAAAGAGCTTAATTTATTGATTTGAGAATAAACAGTTCTGTCATCTCTAATTTATTTCTTCGAGTTTTCACTACAGAATTTTCTGACAAATGTAAATTAATTCTCCTTTTTGCCTACTCTATCTCCTGTGCAACTGCACTTTAAAGGGAAACTGTCAGGGCTGCTTCTATCTTCCTTATATGGATCTCGATTCACTGGTCATACTGTGTGAATTTTATCATTAAAAAAAACACAAATCAAACAAAAAAACCACCCAACAAAACAAAGCATATCTGCATTTTACAATTTTCACAAAATATTACAGTACTGAAAACAAAATGTATCACAACTGATCAGGTATTTTTGAGAGTCTAGTAAATTCAACCCTTGTGGCACCAGAGAATTGCAAAAATGAGGACAATAAATAGCCTTCAGCATTAATACAGTCATTGACAGCAGAGATTTACGGAATTGGATATGGTCTGGGCTTAGCTGTCTTTTTCTTCCTGCTATATCCTTTACTGCAACTCCTTCTTGCATTTCCTTTACTGCATGTTGAAAACATGCCACCTTCTGTTCTCTTCAGCTATTGCACATTTCAAAGAAAACTACTAACTTATAGAAATTTGTGCACAAATACATGCAGGCCACATGCACATGCATGTAAACCTACAAATGCATATATTTCTTAATCCCTCTGAAGTATCAAAATCTCTTTATTCGCAGACTTTTCTTTAGTAACACTATATGCACTCCAGCTGTTACAAGACACATGCTCACTAAAGCATTTTCAAAGAAATCAGAAATTAGGCCTTTAACCTCCCCTCCCCCCAAAAAAACAACCAAACTACACACAAGGGAATTTCTTATGCCACTACCCTTCCACAAATTTATCCCAGTATATTAGTATTCTGTTACTTTAGATAAAACATAGCACTGGGTAGGAGCATATTCCTCTTCACAGATTTTCCTATGCCTGTTTCCTCTCTCGCCATTTAAGGAGTCTTCATAAATCAAGATAAACTTGGACTTTGGCAAGGCCAGGCTGGTTCTCCAAGCTCCAAGGTATGAGAAGTATTTTATTTTCTCTAGCCACTAGTAAGGAGCACACTTCTTTCTAAGCAGCTATGACTGTGTTCTGAGGTCATAGCTTCTTTTTACTGAGGACTTTGCAGTGGAAAAGCAGGAGGTAGTTCTGTGTTAGATGGTAAAGGTGAAGAGTAGCCCCAATGAATGAGGGCAGGGGGATGTACATAGCCACATAAATGGTGTTTGTGGGTCACCTTTGCAGGCAGATAGGGAGGCAGTCAGAATACATCTCTTGAGGATGTAGAAAAAGGAGGAATGTTTTTTGCTTTATCTCAATTTGCGTGAGGAGTGTTTTCCTAAGCGTATATCTGCATTCTTCTGTACCTACCTTATACACATTATCTTGCTTTTATATGGTCTTGGACTGCTCTGTGTAGTGGATCCTGCCTGTCTGACTCCCTAGAGAGGGCACTTTCAGATATCCAAGTTACAAGTAGGGTTACTTATTCTTTAAGAGCGCAGTAAATATAACTAAGCCAACCTTTATTTCTGCTATATCCCCAATGTCAGAAGGACTGTCTGCAGAGTGTAAAGAGGAATAAGTAGTAAGAGTAAAATAAATATCCTCAGAAAGTGTTTTTTTTTCTCTCTTAACCTCATATAACCCATATATACTATGACAGAGAAACCAAATTCCTATTCCCACGGGCCAGAAAGGTGTTACCGTTCCTAAATAGATGATCTTATATCACAATACCTTAAGATGCTTTAATTCCTATTAGAAGTGAAGTTAGTCCAGTGCTTCCTATGAAATACAGAAAGCTTAAAGATGGTTTAAAATAATCATCTCCCCTCCCTTCTAGTCATGAGTGGAATTTAGCTGCAGGAGAAAATAGGGGCCCCATGTCTTCATGATATCTATTTTCCCAGATAAGCTCTTGACTCGCAGGGAGTGGGAAGAATGTGTTGCAGTAAATCAGAAAGTCTGTAAGGCATGGAGTGGGGTCAAACTTCTGACTGCAATAATTGCTTCAGAAAGAACTCTGATGAGTTCAGCCTTGTTCTTGGCAGTAAACTGTGGTGGTCAACACAACCGTTTCATCTTGCTTTCCATGGTCTAATGCCATGAAGTTGATGCAACTGAACAGAGCAGGCTGTTTGTGACTGACTCTGAACTATTTTGCCAATTGAAAGTACACTGACTTTGTAGAAACTTACCCTTAAAATATGTCTAGAACAGCACTGCTTTTGCTGGTGCAATTTCTTGCAAAATGATAGACAAGCTGCACAGAAACCTGGACTTGTATCTAGACAAGCTCATTTTGAAGACAGTTGAGTAAAGGCTGTGATGTCAAGAGACAGGCAGTGCTCAGTATCCCAAAGTGATTCCTACCAGAGGTGTCTCAAAATATAATGTTTGATTCTGAACTGCCTAGGACTGACTTGGGGAGAATTATTGTATTTTTATCTTCTTTTTTTTTTAACACATACATGTTTAAGCACTCCTTGGAGCAGACTAGGATGGGGTCCCTCCACTCAGATAACCCAAATTGCATTTAAAACCCCACTAATTGTATTGACTGAGCTTGGATGTACAGCTCATATAGGAGCAGCCTGTGCTGTGGAGAACAACCTGAGGACGTGGGAATCTGGAGCTGACTCCCCTTTACTCCTATCACCAGTCTGGGAGGTGGAAGGAGGTCTCATAAAGCAGGATTGGCAATTTCACAGTTCTTCCTGAAAGCTTGCTCCCGCAGTGCAGAGCACAGCTGCCCACTGGGTGGCACCAGGACTCCGTATGTATGTGCACGCTCCCCCTAGAGCCTCCCTGGCTCTGTCCCATCCATCACTTGTCTAAATGATGTTTTTCAAACAGTCACAGCAAGACTTTGGAAGTAAAATGATAGGGAGAAATTACAGATGTGAAGGCTATGGCTGAAGATGCAGGATGCTGTCATGGCTAATATTTTTAAAGGTGCAAGTGATTTTTATGGTGTGTTCCAAGATGGGCATATAGTACTTTATGTTCCTATCCACACAAGTTGCTATTTCAGAACAGTCACATAGAGAATAATCACAGGTGTGGAATATGCTTTTTCTAACCATGGGATAGAGGGAAAACATTTTTTAAAAAAATATATTATTCCTAAGCTTCCTTCTTGCTTCTTGCTTCCTTCAAGCTGTAGTAACAGCAGGATACAGATGCTGCAGGTTGTGCAGATTCTGGCTGCAAGGTTCTATGTCTTAAAGTATATTAATATCCCAGGTATGACCCAAGTCAGAGGCCTTGGTGCTGCCACAGCGAGACAACACTTTTTGGTACCACAGTGGAGAATACATGCAGCAAACCTATGGTGGATATTTATAGTATAATATTCAAGTAAATGTTGTTAATACTCTTCTCCACTGAAGCTGGGCTTGCTGCCTAAATGTACATCTGCAGTGTACTTACTGAAGCCAAGAAGCTTTACAGAAGTCACCAAAGAAAGGGAGGTGTTTGGAAATTTAGTGATGCACTACATTATGTTGTAATTCTTAATGATCTCTGATGACTGTTCATTTATTTACTTGTCACTGCTCAGGCAGAAGCATAAAAGTCCATGAAACAGGATCCAGCCCCAAATTTAAAGAAACTGCTGCTATTGGCAGCAAGGAATGAGAAAAGTCTGAAAGGCAGAACGTAGCAGCCCAAGACTGAGATGCTTGATAAGAGCCAGCCTTGGAAGCCCCATGCTGTGTATAACTGTTGTGGGTTGAAAACAA